>JANHGB010014299.1:0-23976 GCA_026283785.1 Coracopsis vasa | reverse complement strand
ACCTTCAGTTGCCATTTACAGTGCTGGCATGGTCCTTGCCTGTTGCTGGAATGCCTGTGATGGCCAGCCATCTTCCTGAAGAACCTGCAACACAGTGTGGTCCAAGCCCCATCTCTGGGAGGGGCTCTGGTGTGAAATCACACCTCAGCCCACAGCAGTCCTGTGGCCAGAGCTGCCACTGGTGTCCCCCAGCCAAACCTGGGGCTCCTCAGCCTGAAGTGGTAGGAGCTGGTTATTGAGCACTACCATTGCCCATGACTGCCCCCTGCACCCGTCACAGTGTGAGGGGGAAGAGCTGTGCTTGTCATTGGGTAAATTTCAGGAAGAATTCATCTTTATGTGTACATCTCTTGTTTTCTAACATCTCTATTCAAGTCCCTGTTTACAGCTTTGCATTTAAGTTTATTTCTTCATAAAAGGCTGATGCAAAGCCAAATTTGCCCTGAGTAACTGTTATGTGTTTAACAATCTTCATATGGCTTCTTAAGTTGTGTGGTTTTCATCTGGGAATATCAATAAGCAAGTGCTGACAATTCTTTCACTTTTTATTAACTTGCTATTAGTGGCCTAGACAAAGAACTTGCAGTTTGTGTATACCTGTAGAGTCTAATCTAATCTAGTCTATCTGTCTATCTGATACACTTGCCTGGGCAACCAGCCACAGCTTGGTAGCTGGGAGGGTGTAAAGTTCATCTGCCAAATAGCTGAAATGACAGAAAAGACAGGAGCTGAAAAGCAGTTATTAATTGATGTGGTTTTGATTGAAGTTTACTGCTATTGATCATCTCACTGCTTAAATGAATGAGGCTCATAATGTAATCTTTATGCTGAACATTGACACACCACGCACCATCTTCATTGATCTGATGTGTATAGGCAGAGTTATTTAGCATCCCATTACATGAAAATCAATACTGAGATCATTTTACACGATCTGGGGTCCAAGTGTGGCACTTCTATTAAGATATGCAGCACACAGTCACCATAACAGAGAAATTCACTGGAGGGACTCTCAGTGAACATCAACCCGTGGGATGCACATGCATATGTATGTGTATAAAATTAAAAGAAGTAACTGCTACTTTGGAATTATGCTATTCCAGCCAATGAGCAGCTTTATAAGATACTTCGTATTAAAGTCTGTTGGAATGTTTTTCTCTGTGAAGTTGCTGTAATTCATTCTATGGAGATTTTTATACTGCACCATATGCTCTGGAACCAGCGCTATTTTACCATGTGATAAAATTAGAGCAAGGTCTTGCTACGCTGTCCTGTCACGGCACTCCGCCAGCTCACATCCAGGCTTGGAATGGGCTGTGGGCGGCCTGGTGCACGCACCAGCAGATTTCACAGCGGGGCATTGGATGAGCAGGAGCGACTGCTCTGCGTGAGCGTCTCAGGGTGGCACCAACCAGGAGCTGCAGGCACTTGTAGGATCAGGATCACGACCCAGAAACAACAGGGAACAGAACATCTGGTTGGAGATGGGGACCATGATGAACATCTTGCCTGGCCACAGTCCAATATGCTGGTCTCACGTGTTTCTAAACCCCCAACAGGAATGCAGTCTTTGTATCCAAGTGATTCTGGGGTTTCTGTTCATCCCATTATCCAGCACGTTATTTAGCAACAGTGTGGGAGCACCTTTCAGCTTCCTACCTCCCTGCCTATCTTCCCAAAGTCTTCTTAATCCCAGCTCAGAAGTTAGTTTTCTGTAAATGAGTTTGGGAAGGGTCGTCCCTGCACTGCAACATCTTCCTTCTAAACATCTTGTTTATGGTGACTTTTGTTGCAAGGTTTCTAAACCATTCCAATTATTCCCTGGATATTTTCTCAAATCCTGACAAATTCTCTCTGCTCCATGTGCTGCTGATTCATGCACGTTTCACCATTGCAAGAGATGCACATTGGCTTCATGCAGTTATCTTTGATCAGAGGAGCACCTTGCTGATCCTCTATCAGGAGCCCGTTCTTTTATGTTGGCAACAGCACTTTGGGGTCTTCAGTGGAAGTTTTAATTTGAATGAAACAAGAAAGTTGTGCTTGTATATTTTGCAAATGCCTCAATCTCACAGAACAACTTACTCCACAACAACCTTCTCACTTGTGGTTAGTCCATTTACCTAATGAAACTGCTGAATACAGTTCTCTGTATTTCCTCTGCATGTACCATCATTACAAAGAAAGCCAGATGTTATATTGGACAGAACATCCATTGAATATAGCATCTCTGTATCCATCCAGCCACCCACCCATCCATCTCCCATCTTTATGGGTAACTGAACCCCTCCTAGATAAATCAAATCTGCATTTGTATGGAGATTCATTCATTCATAACAGCCAAGCCCACTAAAAGCAGATTCTTGCCATAAAAGTCATTTGATGCTGTGGGTGAATTACCAGTCCTTGTAAACACCATGCTTCTAGATGTAATTTATCCTAATTTAGCTCTTGTTATTGTCTTGTGTATTGTCTCCGAATAAGGCAATCTTGGATGTGCAGTCTCAGATACAGTAATGCATACTGAATGCCTGCAGTAGAGTTATCCTGAGTGTTCACACATCTACCATAGGCTGGAGGAGAAGGATTCCAGAATTTGAGGATTGTTTTGAGCTGGCACATTCTGACAAAATATGGTTTTCAATGGATTTTCCAAAAAAAGGTATTTTGGCATGAAAAAGTTGACAGCATTGCGTAAGTATCCAGAAAACTGGTGTTTTGGGAGCAAGTTTTAGAGTGTTTTGGTTGCTCTAACACTGACTTTCCACGTCCCATCCACCCCTTGAATCTGTGCCAGTCTTCCCTGTGCAGAGACCTGGGACCCTGAGGAGCAGGATCAGTCTCTGCTATGAAGTACCTGCCACAGCTGATGCTGTAATTCCACAAACTGGCATCTTGGTACCCCAGGTTGGTTAAATAGTAAATGTGCTCTGCTTTCTTCTCCCAGAGAGTGACATGCATGTATAGTGCTCTTTAGCCATCAGTTATCCCTTTCCTGTATCCCCCTTTTCAAATTGGAGCTTCCCATCGCATGGCCTTTGGTGGTGTTTCTTAACCAGAATGTGCTGACTGCACCCAGAGCTGATGCTGGAAGAAAGGCAAGTCCTAGGATAGCGCCATCCTTGTGTGAAAAACTACTTGGGAATGTCAGACAGCAGAGGAAGCAGTGAAGGGGCTGCAGCGAAAGAAAGCAGCTGGGTGAGCCAGAACTTCTAGGAGCTGCTCTAAGGTCTCCCCTTCAGGAGCCTTCTCTGCTCCAGGCTGCCCCAGCCCAGCTCTCTCAGCCTGGCTCCAGAGCAGAGCTGCTCCAGCCCTCACAGCAGCTCCGTGGCCTCCTCTGGCCTCGCTCCAACAGCTCCAATCATGGGAGAGAAAAGGCCAAGACTCTCCAGACAAAATGGGAGATGCAAGGCAGAGATGCCACCTCAGGTGGACACCAGAAAGGGACAGGGAGGACAAGTACAGGAGTGAAAGGTACAAGTGAGACATAAAGGAGAGGAACCAGCTGGTGAAAGGAGCAGAGGAGGTTCTGGAGTCCTGGGATAGTTTCTCTACACAGTAATTATGGCACATCGTGCAAGGGAGCAGGGAAAGGCAGCGAGGGGCATGAGGGAGCCTTGCAGCAGAATCAACTGATACTTGAGCGGATCAGCTGCTGTTGAATGAGATCTGAATTTCACACCATGGCTGGAAACCTCGAAATAAACCAATCCCCTTCCCAGTGCGTCAGGAGTTCTGCCTTACAAGGCAATATTGCCTGCTGGATGCTGTGGGGGCAGAAAAGGAGAGAAAAGAGACTCCAGAGGTCCCCTCTTCTTGCGTCGTTGCAGCCCTTTCTTTCGCTGCAATCCCTGGGTCGGGAAGGGCTGTTCTCACCCAGCCTGTGCCAGGAGGGAGCGGAGTTCCCAGGGGATGAAGAGCAGCAGAATGACAGTTTCTGATTCAGTGCCTGCAGTCAGCTCAGCGTCCTGCTGCTTGTTAGGAGGGGGAAGCATCTGGCTCAGTGCACTCCCCAGGGAGGCTCCTGCCCTGCTTTAACCCCTAAAACGGTGCTGTAGAGCACAGAGCTCAGGACTGGGTGCAGGGGAGGGGGATATTGGGAGTTCAGATCCACTGATGGTTTGGGCAGGCTGAATTTCAATTGTAGCCAGCTTCTAAGCAGAGCAGGGGGATGTTTATAATGGGATTTAATGAAGCAGAGAATCGCTGTTGTCCTCTGCATCAAAGGGGCTTCCAGTTACAGGGGAATGCAAAGCTTTTCACAAGCAAATGAGCACAGAAATACCTACCTGATAATCCCCAGCATTTACTGAGCACTTCCTAACTTCAAACGGCTTTGCCAGCCCTAGAGGAAAGCCTCAGATTGCTGCCTTGAGCATCGCCTATTGCATTTGCACCTCAGTGGCAGCACTGAGACCAGGGACTGCAGCTATAGGACCACCCTGGCTTGTCCTCTGCTGCTAGCCCATCCCGGGGTGCATTGAGCCCTGCTCGCTGCTCCACCTTTATTTCCATCTATCTGACTGCAGCTGGGGCACAGGCAGTGTTAGCAGCATTGCACAGTTTTAGCACTGCAATCTGTCCCTCCATCACTTGTCTGCTGAGGTCCTGAATTGTTGCCGCCGTGTTTTACCAGGGGTTCTTCCCAGGGTTAGGTAGCCCCTGAAGAAGGGCTGGCTGTCCATCCAAACCTCTCTTACCCTTGAAAACCCCAAAACTCCTTCTTCTCACCTGGATTCAGATGCAGCTTACCCAAGCCCAAAGTCCTTTGGGCAGTTTCAGTAAAGCCAGAACCAAGCCAGGACCTGTGACCTGTGACGGGTTTCCATTTTGTTTATAGCTCACTCCCCACATGCAGACTGAGTTGTTGATTCCATCCCAAACGTGTGAATAGCACAGCTTTTACCCATGTCTGAACAACTGGAATCTTTATGACCTTGTGGAAGATTTCCTTAATGGATCTATAGAGCTGAGAGAGTTAATTACTTCTGCAGTAGATTAGTCCTAGAATGTTTACTTTGAATGCAGACAGGCTGAACGTAATATTAGATGTATTTATTCTCTCTGATAAATAAACACACAAGTGGCTCCACTTACCATGTGCTTCCCAGCACCCCACTCCAGGACCTGCTTTGGACAGCCCTATGGTATAGATCCCCCACCCCTTTCCATAGAAAAGGGCCTCAAGTCTCCTCTTCTGACTTCCCATCTTCCTCTGCTTCCCACATCATTCAAGGAAAATCTAGTGTTTTCTAACAGGGATTTTTCCACTGTGTTTGGAAGCAGTTGCACCAGGACTGGCCACGTTTCTCCTGCTCCTGCCTTGATTCATGCACATGAGGACCCATGAGTCCCTCTGCACTCTTTCCCAATTTCCTGGTAGCTATTACCACTTACACCTACATCCACACTCATGGGTCTCATTTACCCCGCCAGGTTCTGGGCATGGGCAATGTCCCTCTGCATGTTTGCAATTGTGGAAGGATGGATGGATGAATGGATGGATGGATGAATGGATGGATGGATGGATGGATGGATGGATGGATGGATGGATGGATGGATGAATGGATGGATGGATGGACAGACAGATGGATGGATGGTTGGATGAATGGTTGGATGGATGGATGGATGGATGGATGGATGGATGGACGGATTGGTGCATAAATGGTGTGGGGCTGACAGCGATTATCATCTGTGTTCATGATGCCAGACTGCAGTACAACCATCACCATCTCTTTGTTTCCTGAAGAGCCTGAGTTGGTGCCCAGTACATCAGCTGGTTTCCCAGTTCCAGATGAATCATTTCCTGATCATCGCAAGCTGAAGTCACACTGTTTGCTGAAATGGAAGTGAACCAGCAACTTCCCATGACCTGTCTCTGAACTGGCAGCCTGGAAGGCACAGAGGGAAGCTGCCTGCCCATGGTGGAGCAGTGCTCTTCTTCAGTGGGAGCATTCTATCGTGCCTCATAGCAGGATGTGTCCTGGGGTCAGGCAACCTGTGTCCAGGTCCTGGCAGCCTGCAGCCTGAACGAGTTAACCACAAACCTCGCCTTTTGCATGTCAGCTGTTCACTTTTGGCCAATCCATCCCTCCCTTAATGGTGATTTATTTCACAGCATCTCAGCAGAGGTAATTTCCATATGGCACAGACTGCCAGAGTGGGCATTTTTCATGATATTTAGAAGCCAAGTCACTTCAATTTGCATAATATTCAAATGATTTCTAAATGTTGAAAACAGTTCACAGAGGAAAAACAAAAAGGTTACTCATGAATTCTGCATCTTTCCTCCTGCCTCTGGGTGCAGAACCTGATCAAGATACATATGGTGCATCCTGGGTTACTGCTGGGAGAGCAGTGAGTGTATTCGATGCCTAACCTGGTGGGAAGGGTAAAAGGGAACCTGGTGCAAGCTTACTTACATGTGCAAAGCAAAGGGATGTGCATCAGATTGCTATTACCAGTCAGAAAGGTTGTTTTGATCTGGGAATTTAGCACTGTTCACTCTTGTCAGAAGGTGATGACATGATGTGCCAAGGGCATCGTCTCCCAGTGCCTTGCTGTCTACACATGCAGGGGTTGTTTCCTTGTTTGGCCAGTTCTTGTGAGCTGGGGAGCTTCAACAGGGAGACAGGAGATCCGGCTTCCCATTTTACAGCATCTGCCCAGGTGGGAACACCCCCATGTGAAAAGGGAGAGGACTTCCCAGGACACCACAGGAGCTACCAGAGGAATACAGCACATTCCACATGGGATCCCCATCAGGGCTTAGTGCTGCAGATGATGAGATCCCAACCTTGCTCCTTGGAGCTGATCTCTGAAGCAGGCTCTAATCCATGCATGTTTTCCCTCTTAAGCTCATTCCGAGATGGCTCCTCGCTGTGCGTTATTTCATCTTAAGTAAACCTTTTCTCTCTGTTTACCTTTGACAAATATTTGCCCATTTAGTAGCTCACATCTTGGGAGGGATTATGCAAAAATCACTGTAGCCCTCTCTGCCTCCCATTCAGTGCTCCTATCTGAGATCTACTAACAAGCTCAGGCCTTGCTCCCACAAAGCATTTAGCTGTGCTTTACCTTAAGTACCATCCACACTCCTGGGTGCCTGTGATTACCCGTGAAGGCTCTGTGGCGCTGGGAGATACTGGGCAGAATTTATCCCTTGATTTAGCTGAAATGGTATAAATAGAAAGGCAGGAAAAAAAAGACTGCAAATTCTTTTCATCCCATTGGCTTTGAAATTCATTTGCTTTTTAATTTATCACATTAAAAATATATATGATTCAAGGATGATTTTTTTCTTCCCCCTCCCTATCCCTGTCTTCACATGCCTGGTTTTTAGGCATTGTTTCACAGCTGGTGCAAGAGTGCAGGGGGGCATATTAGCTCCACTGGCCACCAAGAAAGGTTCTTGGTTAGGTGCTGGGAAGTGGGGCAAAAGCAGGAAGCGGCTCTGATTCATTATTGCTAGATGGGAAGCACCTCTGAATATTATCTCAGCATCGCCTCTGTTCTTCTGTAGCATAAATAACTGGCTCATCCCTAATGACTCCGTTCTTGTTAAGAGGAAGCTTCATTTGGGAGCTGCATGCAGTCACTTAACATGCAATCTGCATCTTGCTGTCTGTGAGTCAGTGTCTCTTTGATCCTACAATGCCGTAGAGGATAGTGCTGAGCATGAGAACCTGTATGCAGCTCCCTTCCTTAGGGGCTCAAACCTGCTCTGTCCGCTGGGAGGCTCCTTGGAGGGGAGCAAGGAGGAATGCTCTGATCAGCCCTAAGGTGACAAGGTCCTGAGAGCTGGTACCTCCTTCACCATCTGCTTCCAGCATTGAGGAAAAAGGGGGTGCTGAGCCTGGGGGGAAGCGCTCCCTTCCACATCTGAGCCACCGTCCTCCAGAGGAATGACTTTGAGAATCCAGCTGGGATTTCTGTATCCCAGGCACATGGGAATGATGCAAAAGGCACCTTTGGCATCACACTGTCTTGCATTACTGCACTGGCTCCCCAAGACATGATCAAACTGCAGCCCTATCCAAGCCTGACAATCTCACTGCACCCTGTGGCTCACTGGCCTCACTCATCTCATCTCATGTTTTTCCATACTTGAAGCTCTTTGGAGAAGGAGCTGTCTCATTTTGTTTGTTCAGGCGCCAGCATAGTGGGATCTTGGACCATGATTGGGGCTCTTGCATGTTCCATGAATACAAATGTAATTAATTAATGAAAATAAGCAGTGGGAAGCCAGAGCTCATCGCTAGAGGGACTGATTCAGTGCAACAACATTTCTTTTATTCATTCTGAGCTCTTCAGTGCAGGAAGCAGCTCTGTAGCTGGCATGGATGTCCAAAAGAGCTTCCACCTATTCTCTGCATTAACCTTTTCAGTACTGGCTTAGCGAATCTAGTGAGATCCCAATTGTTTCCCTGGTTAGAGGGTCTCTTGAGCAGAGACCCTCAGCAGCACTGCAAGGAGGCTGCAGAAGGCTCAAGGGTCCCTTTAATGTCTCTGAGCTGGACTGGAATGAGATAAAGGGCTCCTCATCAATCATCCATCATGCAGGGAAAATCTAGTGTCTTCTAGCAAGCTTTTTCCACTGTATTAGGAAGCAGCTGCCTTTTAATTAGAGGCTGGCTAAGGCTACCTTGTGATCTGCGAGGTGCTGCATTTTTAATAGCACCAGCTCCCCTCCGCTGTTGCCTAGTGCTGTGGTTTAGGAAATGCAAGCTGGAAAGTCCCCTTTGATGTTTCTTCGTGCTGACTGTTCTTAGAAACAGGGAGAACACAGGGCATGCTTCAGCCATTCCAAAACCTGGGGGAAACCATGTTGTGCAGGGAGGTTCCTCACCTGATTGTGCAAGGCATTGATCTGCCTGCTTTGTTGATGGTGGAGCTGGAGTTGGGCATCTTCTAGATGAGGAGCAGGACAAACCTGGAGAGTGAAGGGGAAGCAGGACACTGCTGCTGCCTCTCCTTATCCAAATACAGTTAGCCAAACCTCTGCTGATAGATGCCTTTTTGTGGTACTGATGGGGACTCAGATCAGCATAAGCCTGTCTGACAAAGGCTGGTCCAATTCCTCAGAAGAGTGACCTTCAAAATGCTGCCGTCAGCTGTATTGTCTCTTTGGGTGAGCCAGCAGCAACAGAAGGTGGCAGAAGGAAGTGCTGAAGTTCTTCTGCCAGATGCTAGGTGCATCAGGAAGCGCAAAGGACTTCTGCCCATCACTGAGCATTGCAAAACCAAATGTGTCCACAGTCCTGCTCGTGTTCCAGCCCTTGATAACAGCATGGAGATACTCTTCTCTATGTATTTTCTACTTTCTTTTCTATGCTGTGCTCTCCATCTCTCTCTGGATATTTCCATGTTTATCTTCGCCATTTCTTGATTCTCCCTGAGGCATTTTTCTATTTTAAATGACAGCACTTTGGCACTTCACCCTTTCCCTCTCGGTGCTTTCAGGGTCTCTGAATTGCTCTTGATATCTTTATTTTTACTCCTCGGATGTCAGGAAAGGGCTCCACAATAGTCCGGTTAAAGTCCAGTGTAGGGAGCTGCCCATAGAGGAGTAAATCTTTCCAGCTTTGCACAGGAAACCACAATTTGGAGCTTGAAGGGACTGAATGAGACAGCAGCTCCCAGCAAGAACAAACCTGCCTGTATTGATTTCCATTGTCTGACATGAGGAAAATCGGGAAAGAAAATAAAGAGCTGGAAAGGAAGAGGCATCGGGCTTTCACAGCACCTCTGCAGTGTGGTGCTAGTAACACAGGCAAAGCAAGAAGTGCCACATCCCAGTGATGCCATACCAGTATCTTGTTCCAGCAGAGGCATGTAGCCCTGGAGCTGCTCTGAGTGGGACACCGGGATCATTCCAGTTGACACAGACAACTGGCACAAGCAGTCATGCTGTGAGTCTCTGTCCTGGGCACAGCAGGGAGCAGGTCATGGTTTGATCTGACATGACCTGAAGCAGCCCTGCAGATGTGTTTGTGACACTGGGAACCAAGCTGGTATCTGTAGCTCCTAATCCCTGGTTCCCTAAGGACTTACTCCACTGTAGCAGTGCTGCTTGTGTCACCAGTGCTTGTGTCATCGGTTCCTCCTTCCTCTGTTGCCAGAGCCCTTCAGACCAGGAGAGCAGCACCTACATGGCAGGGAATATTCAGAGAGAGGTGAGCAAGGACAGTCTGTTTGCTGCCTTCCAGGATCTCCCGCAGGCAAGGGGCTGCTTCTGTTTGGACCTTCCCCATCACCTCCAAGTTGTTGTTCCCTCTTGGCCAAGTAGTCTCTGCAGTGCAGGAATAAGCTCAGATCATTCCTTTGCAGAGAGGTTTAGCAGAGCATCCTTACCCCCAGGAGCCCAGGGGTGCTGGCCACTCACAAGAACCAGATGCCTAATTGCTATAGCTCTATCCATTTGGAAGTACAGGCATGAGCAGCTCTGTAGCTAGCCAAAGGAGAGTGCCTGCAGGCTTTATTCACAGGAGCAGCAGCAGCTTTTGGATGGGATGGAGACAGACAAGAGCCTGATCGGGGAATTTGCTTAATAAAGTACTTTTTGCCAGCCTTAGTTTGTTTATTTTTGTCAAAAGTGAAATGTCTTGCAGGAAAATCTCCATCAAAGCTCAGCTGGGAAGATTGCCAAGGTCTGGGATGGGATCTTAGGTCAAAACCAATGTGCTCAGAGCAGGGGTCAACCTACAAAGCAAGTATCTCAAGCAGGGTATTTGCCATGTAGTAGAAGCTCTGTGCTCTTGTCCTTTCTGGAGAACTAGAATTTATGTCCCTCGAGCCCCGTGTCAATGCCGCAAGCACCAGGCAACGTGTTGTGATTCTGTCACTCACTTCTTGGAAGTTTGCTCCTGGACCAGAGAAACTTTTCCTATGATAATTTCATTGAAAAGAAAGGAAAAAGAAAAGATGGAATGGATGAAATGGTCTTTTCTAAACCCAACCAATCAAATACACACTGCATCAAAAAACAACTCAGTACAAATCCCTGCCTATCCCCACTTCTGCCACCATCACCCCCCTGAGCCCTGCTAGGATCTTGGAGCTAAACCCAAGCAACAATAACCTGAAACCAAGCTGGCCATTGCCTAAATCCACGTTGTTTTCCATTGCAGAAGGAAAAGCCATTTCACCTGTAACTCTGCCAACATTTTGCATGTAAAAGCCAGGCTGAGTGGGAAGACCAGACCTGTTCCTATGCTTTGCAGGCCCATCTGGCCAAGGCCGCAGGTGCTGGCATCAAGGGGATGGTGGGAGGAGATGCCCCTGGGATGCTGCTGGTGCTTTTCATGACTGGAGACCAAGTGCTTTACATCCCCAGCAGCTCAGAGCTCCCGCTCAGCCCACTCTGGGTGGGAATTCAGTTAATATTTCAATATCACATCTCCTAAACCCGGGCTCCCCATGGGGCTGGCATTGATCACTGATCCTCAGAGCTTCACTCCTGCTTCCTTCAAACCTTCTCTAGGCTGGAAAGGCGGCTGCTTATTGATATTCAGAGGCAAACATTGCAGCCTTTCAAACGCTGCCAAGCTTTATGAAAAGCTGTTAATAAAATGGATTCACCCAGCACCAGAAACAAGAGGAAGTGCGGAAAGTGATTGGGAGGAGGCAGAAGGTGCATTTCCAGGCAACCAAGGGCTTCTGCCTAACCTCCCTCCAAGGTCTTGGCTCAGGATTGTTCAGCAGCAAAAGGCCAGATTGTTGGGGTTTTGCACAGGAGCAAAGAGATTATGCTGCAGATGTGTACTGAGTACTGAGGGGGGCTTGAAGAATTTGGATACAGCCACCCTCAGATCGTCAAGGTCTGGTACCCAGAGCATCTTTTATCTTAGCAGGTGATTTCTGGGAAGCAAGTCTGCAGCCATCCGTGAAAGTTCTCCATCAAGGCCAGGTTCGATGGGGCTTGGAGCAACCTGCTCTAGTGGAAGGTGTCCCTGCCCATGGCAGGAGGTTGGACCTGGATGAGCTTTAAAGTCTCTTCAACTCAAACCAGTCTGTGATTCCATGTCGGCAGATGTCTCCTAAATCAGAACTAGATCATGGCTGAAGAAATAAAGATACCAGATGCCATATTTGGGGAGGGGGATGAGGCACCTTAACCACACATTCACCAGCACTGGGGACCCAGTAGTACTACAGTATGTGCTATTTTCTGGACATCTCTGCCTTTGCAAGGAAAATGTCACATCTACCAGTGTATTGTGGGACCCTTGTACCACAAAGAAAGCCTCATGGCAGCTTGGTGAACACTAGCTTCCAGGAGCCCTGAGTTTTGTCTTCAATACTGGAGAACCCAAGAAAACACGAACATTTAAGAGGGATCAACTTGGAAGAGCAAGTCAAAGATAAAAAAGCCATTCTAGCAATGACTGAAATCAAGGCATTTCCTAGGCGTTGACAGCAAGGAGGAGGCAGGAGGTATACTTGGCTCCCAGCAGCTGGAAAAGATAGCTGAATATGGTCTCTTTCCGCCTCTGCAAGGAGAAGTGCTGCAGGCTTCCCTTCAGTGGGTTTTCTGGTTACAGCTTTGCTTAGCATCTGCATGAAGAGTGCAGGGGTCTTCCATGGGCAGCAAAGCTGCAGCCAGACTGTGCCTCAAGTGATGGGCCACGCAATGTTCACAGCTCCCTGGGATGGAGCTGCTTCTCCTGGCGACTGATGAGACAGCATCCTCTCCTCTTGAGACGTCTCTCACTAGCTTGGTATTGGCCATGGGTCCCACCTGCTCCTCCTAACTCCTTGGGCTGGACAAGTTACATGGGTTTTGTCGGGAGAGAAAACATACAAATGATTGCCCTTCTGGTCCACACTGTGGCCTTTGGAGATGCCACACATTTTAAAGGAGGCTGAGGAACAGTGTCTTAGCAAACAGGGATGTATGGTAGAGTTGTGTGTGTCAGTAAAGACCCGTGTTGTCTATTACATTCAGACCCTTTAACCATCACAGCCTATGTAGTTCTTGCTCTACTTGACATTAGCATTATGGTGCAGTCCTTACAGGGCTCTTGCCTGACAGGTCCTACAAGTGAGTTGCCGCATTTCTCAATTTGGGAAGTCTTTTGGGATTTGGTGACTGAATGGCTACTGTTTACTTCAGGTCTGAAAAGGACATCCGAAAATATGCCCACAGAGCAGGCCTGGGAGATGTACTTGGGCATACAGCACTACAACACAAACACTTTAGGAAGCCACAAAACACAGAGTGACTCAGCCTGCTTCATAAATGACTTTCAGCATCCTCAAAGGTCCCTATTGCTTGTCTTCACTTCTTGAAGGGCTTAGGTTGTTTACATCAGGGTAAAATCCTCAGGAAGAGTCACAAGGAAGATAAAGCATTTTTCTTCCACAAGGTCAGCTCTGCAGCCAGCCCAGCTCTCCTGCCTCCTGCCCTTCACAGTAACATGGAGGTGCCCTGACACCCCAACCATTCTGTTTTGGAAGGTCTGAGATTCATCAGCTGTAATCTGACAGCAAAAAGACTTTCCAAGTGATCTGCTGAGGTTTTTAGCCTTTTACCAACTCCGTGCACTGTGCCACAGGGCACCTGGACTGGGATCTGCACCAGCCCTTGCTCGTGGCACCGTGCTAACACCCAGCAACTCAGCACAGCTCAGCCGCTGTTGGTTGGGTGCTGAGAGACAGGGAGGCAAGAGGAGGAGAAATGACTTGTTCTTCCAGCCCAGGACCAGCTCATTAACAAGGAATGCTTCGCTTTTTAATGTCTTAAAGCTCAGGCCACAAGAAAGGTCACAGATGCCTGGCAGGAACTCCCTCCTGAGCCTACCATTCAACCAAGGCACACAAATATCTTGAGGACAGGAGAGGTCACATACATAGTAATCAAATGAGCATTGCATATGGGAGCCCTCGGGGAGGGAGGCTGGGGGATTCTGGGCCCTGTGCTGCGGGGAGAGGACAGGGTGTGCAGAGGACAGAGGCAGAGGCAGTGGGGAAGCAGACGGGAAAGAGGAGGAGGGCAATGACTTGACAGGAATTATGCAACACATCTCCTGCTATGGAGCAGAGCCTTTGACCTGGCTCCTCCCAGGAACTTGGTTCCATTTGCACGTCACTTTGAAAAGGCATTTTCATTAGAGCTGATTGTGGCTGAGATGCTGGGGTCGGTGGTTGAGCACACTGTGAAGTCCCACTCCGGACTTCTGCAGCAGACAGCAGTGTGGTACCACCCAACAAGGTGTCAAGAAACAGCTAATTTGCTGCTAAAATATTTATGTATGTAACTTGCTTTATTATTAATACTTTGTCTGCCACCCTCTTTTTTAAGCTCTCAGAGCATGTTTGTAACATGATAGTTAATTTGACTCAGCCTTTTTTCTTATGGCCTGCATGTCATGTTCCTTCTGAAGGTGACCAGCAAGAAGGAGCTGGGTGCCGTTGCTGGCTGCTGCAAGCAGAGGATAGATGGGCACCTGGAGAGTAGCAACTGCCAAGTCCCTGGGGGAAATTGGGCCAAGACACTTCCAGCAGGAAGAAAGTGGTAGAAGAAACCAGGATGTGAGCTCCTATCAGACCATGTGTCTGTGGAGCACCAAGGCACTCTGCAGACTGCATTTAGGTGTGGAGCAGCACTTTGGGTTGGTGACAGCACCAAACCAGAAATTGCCCTGCAGGTTGTTTGTCCTCCTTCATTTCCAGGATGTTACACAAAACAAGTGCTGCCGGGAGCACTTCCCCTGCCATCACCACCCCTCCTCATCTGGGCAGCCCAAGTGAGTGGTGGGGCAACTGCTGACATCAGAAATCAACGCCCGAGCTGGGAGAAGAGGTGAAATGCGCGTCACACTTCTCATGATGTTTTGTCTCCTCAGGGCCACCTTTCCTGACAGCAAACCTCTTGCCCTTAGGAATCACCACCATCCTAGGGAACAATTCTTTCCCAGTGTCCATCCTAAACCTCTTATAGTGCAATCTGTGGCCATTACCCCTTGCTCTGTTGCCAAAGAAATTGGCTGTGTCATCTTTATGACTCCTTTTCAAGCAAACGTTGTTATCGCACCTTCCCTTAGCCTCCTGCTCTTTGCCAGAACAAAGTACCTCAGTCTCTCCTCATAGGTCATGTGTCCTTGTCCTTATCTTATGAGGGCAGCAATTCTATGGGTAAATGGAAAAGTTTAGCTAGATCTCTCCAAGGGCACTATAACCACCTATTCCTCACAGCTCTTTGTAGGAAGCCCCAGAGTACTTTGGTGTCTCTCTATCTCAGCACTATATCGGGCAGAGGCATGGAAACATGTTAGTGCTGTTACAAGAGAGTTTTTCCCCTCTCTGAACTCTCTTTTGATTTGACCCACAATTGGATGCTTTCGTCCTGGACCTCAGAGCATCCTAACTACTGCAGCATGAGTAATCCTTTCCTGCCTTTCCTGCCTCTATCATGATAGGCCTGGCTGGGTTTTGCCTCCATCTAATCACATTGCTGCTGGCTAAGACAAGGTTTGCTCATGTTAGCAATCCTCAGCAACCATCCCTCTCTCTGAAGGTGCAAGGTTTTAGGTGTGCACAGAGCATGCAGCCGCATAGAGCTGGGCACACTCAGCAGCACTGGGAGCCCTTCAGAGGGGTGTTAGATACCCTCTATAATCTGGCTTCTCTGCACTGTAGCAATAAACCCCATATCCAGATTAAACATGCCCAGGATGTGTCCCTTCCCTGTGTTTCTCAGACCCTAGGGGCTGCTGTGATCTCCCGTGTTGCTCCAGCCTTCTCCTGCTGCTCGCTCCTGCCCTCGGGCCACCGCAGCAGTTCTGGCAGCAGCCACCAGGCTGCTGTATTTCCCTGGAAATACAAGGAAAGGTCTTGCTATGCATCAGCCTGCTGGGTTTCTAGGAGACCTGGCAGCGGTGAACATCAGTGAAGGCAAATACTCCCCTTAACAGGGTGCAATGAGCAGCACTTTGCTGCCTGAGCCTGCTCTGACTCCAGCCAGTACCTAATCAGTAATTGCCTCCCAGAAGACTCCTTCAGCTGTTATCTACCCTGTCCCAGCTACTCAACGGCTTATTCCTTGGCTGAGCTGTTCTTTGGGCTCCAGAAGAGGATGGAATGCCTTCTCTGGCTGCAGAAAACCTTTATTCAGCCCCGCATCCTAGTCATTATTATTAAGAAGGAAGTATCTGTGCCAGAAGATGCACACAGTTCCTCTGGCTCATGTTATTGTCCCATCAATAGCTTTTTGCCTCATATTTGACCTTGGGAAGCCCTGACGAGCAGGAGCTAAACAGTGCTGCATCTCAGCACGCTTGATCTAAATTCAACACATATCAAGCAGCACCGTATGTATGAAGAACCTCTAGAGAATTTTCTTGAGCAATAATAATGCTTTTCATAAGAAACAAACATTAAACAATTCTGTGATTAAACTTTTATATGTTAAGCATTAAAAAAAGAGTAGCAGCTCAAGGAAGCAGCATGTGTGAATGCTGCTCAGAGATAAGCCAAGAATCTGCTATGAATATGTATCAGAGAGTTTTCGTGGTAGAGCTCCATCATGAAACTGTGTTTTGAGGTTGTTTGACAAACTAGCCATGGGAAGGCAAAAAGTGTGCTAGAAAAATGATTATGAGCATGCACTCCAGCTTCCCCAGCTGAGTACCTTCATTTGAGAGGCATCGTGCGAGATCTTCTCAGAGAAGGGCATTGTCTGGGAAGTTTGATGGTAAAGAGACTCAAAACGGGTGACATCTGGGGCATGGAGATCAACGCCATGGCCCAAATAATCTTGCTATGGAAACTACATTGGCCCACACTCTGCAGAGTGTTCTACACATGGGTAATAGGACTGGGACTTCCTTTCTGAGGGCATCTTCATCTAGATTTGGGCTCTCTGAAGGGTTTTCAGAAGAATGGTGTGTTAATTTCTGAGATCATCGTGATGGTTGCACTGGCCCAGGTAGCTGGGAAGTCCTGTGTGTCCTCTGCACCTCACTGAGGATCGTGGTGATAATAATGCCTGTCAGAGTAAACTCATAGGAACTGGGTGAAGCTGATCTGTTTCCAAGCAAATCATAGAATCATAGAACAGTTTTAGTTGGAAGAGACCTTCAGAATCATCCAGTCCAACCCCCTGTAATGAGCAGGGACATCTTCAACTAGATCAGGTTGCCCATAATCCAAATGGGTGTCCCGACACTTCCCCAGGCCAGCTGCCCCTGGCTCCTTATGGTCCTGCAGGGACAAGGGGAATGGGCTGAGTGGCCACAATGGTTCTCCCCAAGCATCCTGTCCCCATATCCCTGGGGCTGAAACACTCATTGCTCCCAGCACCCACTTATAAGCTGGCCGTTGTTTCATTCCCTGCCTTTGTCCTGCTCACCAACACCTAGGAATATGAAAAAGCCTGTTTTGTTTCTAGCAGGTTTAGGGGTTTTTTTTCCCCTGATGTTTACACCTAAACTAGGACAGTTTTATCCCTGAGTTGGCTGGTTGCTCTCTATGTAGGTTAATGAGGTTTTCTTTCATCGTTTAAACAAGGTTTTGTTTGTTTGTTTGCACTTCTCTAAAAAATGTAACATCACAAAATGCTGCCAGGAGCAAAAAAAAAGAATAATTGTGTAAATTGTAGGTTTGTTAAAAAAGGGAAAAAAACCCAACCAACCAAAGAGAAACCAACCCCCAACAAAAACCAAACACAGAAAAATGATGTTCCCAAGGAAAACATCAGCTGAGGCAGAATGAACCCCTCAGGGAGCCCTTGGTCGCACGGAACAGCAGAAGGAAGGTTTGACGTTATTCCCACATACTCTCCGACGTTTGAAAGTCAGGAAATTTGAGCACTTGAGCCATCACCTTTTGTTTCAATGTGCACTGTGAATCACAGGATAAACCCCTGCATTCTGGCCTGAACACTGCAAAACCCTTCTGCTGAGGCTGGGGGATAAAAAGCGATATGTAACACTAGTAATCATAAGTGATATTACTATTATTACTAATACTTCACTATCAACTAGGAGGAATGGAGCTGATGCTAACAATGATGAATTAATATAAAGAGTTCAGCTATAGCTAACGAAGGCTAAAGATGGTTATCGGATAGCAGCAGCTCCCAGCCTAACACAAAAAATCCATGAAAGAGTAAAAATAAATCTGTCAGGACCAAAAGTAGGTCTGGCAATGAACCAAATCCTGCTGCAGACAGCAGTGATGAAACCAGCAATGATGGAGTAAAACAAGCAGAAGTATTAAATGAGTGCTGTGTTTGGAGACATGATGGAAGAGGCTGCCACACTGCAGAGTCTGAGCTGCTCTGTCCCACGGCAGCTAAGGATTATGTTAAACAGCAGCAGATAAAGGCAGTACATTAAATTCTAGAGGCCCAGGTCAACTGTACCATAAGCTTATAAGACCTGACTAAGGAGGCCTTTGCACAGCTGATGGTGGTTGTAATGAGCTGATGTTAATTTTAATGAACTCTTGGCACACTGGGAATGCTGCAGGTGATGGACTTCTCCAGCAGTATTGATGATAGCTGGATGGGATGGCTTGGGAAGGATGGGGGATGACGTAGCCCTCTTTGCAAGCAAACTAATGGGACTCTTGTTACCTCTTCACCTGTAATGAAGCAATAAAATAAGACCTCTCTAATTCAGCTCATAGCAACATTAATTAGTTGCATAACTTGAAGGAGCAGCCCTCCGAAAGGCACCCAGGAACAAATGGTAACTTTTCCATAAGATGGTGATGGGGTAGAGGACGTGGAAATCCAGGATGGCTGCACCAGCCTCATTCTTGCTGCCTGCATCAGGATACAGACTTCGGGTCTCTACAGGCTGGGTCCCCTCAGACTTTTTCTTTATCCCTCTCCCTGCTGCTGCTAAACTTACCCACTAGGCATCATTTTGTGAGAAAGGAATCTTTGACCCTGGTCATCTGCTCATGCTCACCTGGGAGGAGACATGGCATGAGCTGGTTTAAGACAGAGCAGCATCAGTAGGGCAATGTAATTCACAAGCCAAGGTGCTCAGAGGAAGGCTTCCAGGAGCTGAAGCAGTTTCCAGGATACTTCTCTGGCTCCTTGAACGCCTCCATTTTATCATAAAGCTGCATGCAAATAATAGCTGCTGTCAAACGAAACACACAGTTATTCCCACAAATCCCAGGAAAAATATTGTGTTCTAGGCTAGCTATTGCAGAAATCACAACTCCTGAAGCCTCTGGCACTGAGAAGGTTATTTAATGTACACCATTAAAAATCACAGGTCCTCTAAGGTTCAGGGAAATTTCTTTGGCTATTTTCAGATTGCCCTTCACAACACTGGTAGGCTAAGGTTTGATACTGCTTCAACTACCAGCCTTGCCATTTAAGATGTAACTTTTCCATAAGAATGCTTTTTGGTCAAAAGAGGTCTAATAGACAAAAGAAGAAGCATCGGAGAAAGTAATAACATCCTTGGTGGAGAGTAAGAAGTTGGTGCCTTGCTGGGGAAACAGAAGGGATATCAACAGGGATATCAGTGAGATTGAGAGGAAATGAGCAGGGACAGAAGATGGGCAGCATGAGCCCCTTTGGTGAGCAAGAGGAAGACAAGAATGAGAGGAAATAAGACACTTCAACGATGAACAATTATTTAGCTCTATCACTGTGAATGAAAGGAAACCTCTCTTGTTAAATGACTGTCATGTCAAGCAGCAATTTGTTCTGGGTGAAAGTCACACAGAGCAAGAATGATACCAAACGATCTGGCAATATACTGCATGCTTCAGTAAACATATAGCAAATAGGCAAACAAAGCCACCCAGCCCTTTCTTTATCTGCCCTGTCTATGATATAGTGTTTCACTCTCCTCTCTTTTCCATGACTCCAAGCATGCCACAGCCAACATGCAGTTACGGCACTGCCATCTGGCTCTGCCTTCAATATCCTCTGGTTTCAGACAAGTACACACATGTTTCCTCAGGTGGGTGTAGGTTGCTGTAAAAACCCCAGACCTCCTTGCTGCCTGCCTGAGGGTTATTCACAAACACGGGAAGGGCTGAATGGAGCCAGCATGTTCTTCCTGACAAATAATTAGGCCAACTCCAATTAGTGACTGAAAAAGCGGTGGACAAGTGGTACGCTTCTTTGTACAGGAGCTTGAATGTTCTTCAGCTTGGTAAGACTCACCGTAACCACTTTGATATCTGAAATAAGAGATTACGAGGGCAATCATCATCTGTTTCTTACCATTTACCACTAGAGCTTTATACCTCTTTTGTTGAGAATTGTTAATGGTGTTTGTAATGTCGCACACCCTACAGGGATGGCTTCAGTGTGACCATGATGCTAAAAGTTACAAGGGCTGAAATGTGATTGCAACCTCTAGAACTTTTTATTTCTTCTGAAGAGTATTTTCTTACAGATCCTGGACTGCAGCTGTGCATATTTGTCATGGTTGACTCTGCTGACGCGTCCCTCTCAAGGACTTGTATGACAATGGCTAATATCTTGTGCATTGCTTCCTGTCGCAAGTAAGATTGCATGCAGAATGTTTTCCCCTGAAGAGTCTTTACTTACAGGTACAGCCTTTTCTCTGGAGAAGGTGTTTTCATGAACATGGAATAAAACAGCCCATCAAACCAGGATCTATTCTTCCAGGGAGCATCACGAAACTGGAGATGGGAGCTAGTGATTAGCTCATATAAATGATTGACCAAGGATGTGGGAGGTGACAAAGAGATTGTCCGACTTCCTTTGTGCTGTTGGCAGGCTGAGGCAAAAAAAGAGGATGAGCAATTTGTTCCTGAAGTTCCAAGTCCGTCATGTAGGCAAGTGATAGAGAGAGAGAAAAGGTTGGGTTTGATGTGGCAGAAGCACATGATTTTTTACCAGTCATTTGAGTGAATACTTCTGTTTCCAAATTAATTCCCACTGGAGGTGAGGTCCTGCTTGGATTAACTCTCCTCTAGGAAAGAGCTTTTTCTTCCTCCTGAGTGGAAACAGGAAGACTTGGACCATTTCTTGTTGTCTGACATCTTTCCTGTGGACCAACCCTGTCCAAGATGTATTTTTCAAGGATATTTTCTTATGTATTATTTTGGCATAGCAATGTCACACAAAATGTCACAGGGACTGACCTAAGCTAGCAGGTTCCCAGCACTGGATAGGAGGCCAGGCCCTTCCATGGGGTAAAATTCCAGTTCTTGCTCTCCACTCTGTCAGAGCTGTGCGCTGAGGTGATGGGTGAGTGGCATTATCCCAATGACTCCCTTCCAAGCCTCTTCCTCAAATCCTTCCTTGTTTGCTGTTGCTTGAGGCTGCTTAGGTCCCAAGTGGTCCAAGTTGTATTGGGCCCCAGAAGTAGTCCCAAGACCTGTTTCATGCCAAGAAGGTCAGCTGGGGATCTCCCTTTGTGGAAGCCTAGAGGGCACACTGTCCTGCAGCCTTGATATTGAGCATCATGGCTTTATGAGCCAGGTTGTGTGCAGACCTCCTGCTCTGCTTACCTCAGTGAGATGCCATTGTACCCAGAGCTGGATGAAGAGGCCTTCCTACGAGAGGGAGAGACATCAGCTGCCAAATTCAGCTGGAATCCAGTAGCTGAGCCCTACCTCCAACCTCAGCAGAAGCTCAGGGACTTTCAGGCAGGGTACATGCAATTGGCTATGATGTTAGAGCATAGGCTGGAGAGTGCCACAGCGGGAGGTTGTCCCTGAGTAACACTCACTGCTTGCTGGTTGCTCAGTCCTGCAAAGCCATATCAGACTGCATCTGGACTCTACAGAAGCAAGGTGCTGTCTCATTGAAAGGGAAAGCTAAGAAGAAATCCAATTATGAGCACTGGAATGCACTAAACCTCTGGCTCATGGACCTCCCTGTGCTTTCTGCTGAACAGAGACTGAACCATAATTCCGGGATGTGCAGTCCATATCCACCAAGTTCACATTGTCATAGGCAGCACTTCCACCTCTTTCAAGTCATAAAGAAATTGACTGGAAAGCACATTAGAAACTTTTCCCTTTCATTCAGCCATGTCATAGTCAGGAAGCAGTGAGCAGTTCTGGGATATCTCTGGTATACCAGGAAGAATGGGAGAGCAGATATTTTGGCTGAAGTACAAAAAGTATTCACTGCCGAGCTGGATTTGTAGGGAACAGCAGAGGAGTTGCACGTCATGCAAACCTTGAGAAAACAGTGAAGGTTGAGCAGAAGAGATGGAAAACAGCTAAACCACTGTAAATCTGAGAATACAGGCATAAGGGCAATCTAGTTCAGGTGAGGTGGGTTATGAGTTTGCAAAGCTTTAGCAGCACTGTGGTTTCAACCTCAATGTGCAAACCTACCCTGCAACAACCCATTGATAATGTGATGCTCTTTCAATGAAAGCAATAACTTTTTGACAAGCTAACTTTGTGTAGGTAGTTTTTATACAGTAGTTAGAGTCTTCCTGCCAACTCTTCCTTTTGGGTGATAAACTACCATTTTTAGCACTCACCTACCATTCTTCTACTTTGGGTGTCAATCTACTGCATTTTGGACAGATAATACACCCTTGGCTTACGCATCCAGCCAGAAGAGTTAGTAGGTGTTGGCATGCTGTGAACTCAGACTTCAGCTCATGGCATGTGGTGGAGACATGCTCACAAATAATGTGGCTGGGTGGGGGGGAAATAAGCACCAGAAGTTTCAGTCAAATGTTGATGTTCAAGCCAGCTCCAGTTGAACAGAGCCTTCCCACTTCCCTGGGTGGGATGGGGAGGACAATGGGAAAAGGTAAAACCCATGGGTTAAGAACAGATTAATAATTGGAATAATGTAACATATAATAATAATTAATAATAATGAAAAGGGAGATAACGAAAAGAGAGAGATGGTTAAAACTCAGGATAAACAAGTGATGCACAACGCAATCTCTCACCACACACTGACTGATGCCCAGCCCATCATTCAGTAGCTATTATCAGCTCCCAGCCAACTCCCCCTGTTTACATACTGGGCACAACACGCTGTGGTATGGAATAGCCCTTTGGCTAGTTTGGGTCAGGTGTCCTGTCTCTGCTTCCTCCTGGCTTCCCGTGCCCCTCCTCACTGACAGAGCATGAGAGACTGAGAAGTCCTTGATGAGGGTAAATGCTACTGAGCAACAACTAAACCATCAGTGTGTTATCTGCTCTGTTCTCAAACTGAAGTTCAAACACAGCATAGCACCAGATACTAGAAAGAAAATTGACTCTATTCCAGCCCAAGCCAGGATACACTGACCTGCCTATAGAGCTTCTAGTTCTGGGTTTACTGCATTGTGCCGCAAACATTCTGAGCTTTGGCCTTTTCCTTGAGGCATTTGGCTTCCTATCTGGTCTTGTAGAGGCATTGCAGGTCTGAAGGTCTCGGCTGAAACCTATGGAGAAAATTGTTTCAGGGGGCATATGGAAAGCACTGTGGAAAGCACTGCCTACCTGGAGTTAAGTGATTCTCTATCGCAGACTACTGTTGTGCCTTAGTCTTTTGTGGATTCAACACCAGCTCTGTTCAATTATCAGATCAATCCAGCACAGGAGTCAAGTGGTGCCATAAGCAGCTGAGACAACCCTGGTTCCTGCAGCTTGGCTGGAAGCAGAACAAACAGTACCCATGCATTCTCCCTCAAAAGGGACAGGTTTACTTCTGTAAAACAGAGACCCAGAGACAAACAAGAAAAGACTCGGGGAAGTGACATCTGGAAGGTCAGGATAGAGCCAGGGGAGGTGGAACTGCAAGGGGCAAGGACTTCCATTAGAGGAGAAAAGGGATAAGAATTGAAAGGCGGTTAGGGGGATTTACAGCTCTGTGTTTGCCAGTGATTAACAGCCTCTCCCTTGGCTGCCTGCAGCTACTCTCAGTTCAACATACATAGCCCCCAGCAAAGGCATTGCAATTGCCTCTTGCACAGAGCCATTAGCTCACCAGCTCAAAGGCTGAGGAGTCTGATATCCCTGGTGCTGCTCTCCTCCAAAACCACTTATTATACATGCTCCTAAGGAACCTCT
>JANHGB010014298.1:0-28515 GCA_026283785.1 Coracopsis vasa | reverse complement strand
CACCCAAGGCTCTGTCCAACCTGGCCTTGAACACTGCCAGGGATGGAGCATCCACAACTTCCCTGGGTAACCCATTCTGGTGCCTCACCACCCTCACAATAAAGAACTTCTTCCTTATATTCAGTCTAAACTTCCCCTGTTTGTTTTAACCTGTTACCCCTTGTCCTACCACTACAGTCCCTAATGAAGAGTCTCTCCCCAGCATCCCTATGATACAGCACCCCTTCAGATACTGAAAACAAACCCTCTGGGATGGAAGTGGGATGTTTTTGGTGTGGTTTATTTTAGGGTCTTCCTTCCTGAAGGCAGTATATGCAAGAGGGAACCAGTGTTGTCACTTCCTACCCTCTGCAGTTCCCAGTGCTCTCCAGCATTTCTTCAGTGCATCTCTGTAAGCTTTTCTGTTGTCAGAGTATTTTATACTCCCTGTCATACCCACTTCATGAAAGGACAACCCCAAACTGCTATATGAGGATTAGAGGTGGAAAATCCCACCTGCAAGCAAGGATCATGCAGGGTGCTGTGTTTTGACACTTCCAGTCTCCATGGATCATTTTAAAGGTAGCCTGTGGTTGCTCATTCACTCATTCTGTTACGTTCTTAGGGGTATCTGTGTGTCCTGTAACAAAGACATACAAATTGAGGGGGTTTTAAATACTGAGGGCATCTTCCCCAGATTTGATGTGGAAGAGTTACTGTTACTTCCTATAGAGACTTCAACCATAGTTCATTCTTTTGGGAGCCTTTCATATCTTTCTACATGAGCAAATCAAATTGCTGCCTTATTCAGAGTGATGCCAGCAGGAACTACCAGGTGCTGAATAGCGACAGTTAATTCAATAGGTGATATTTTCCTTCTGTCTTATCTCTCTGAGATGAGCACTGAGTGAAACAGTTTCTTAGGGGGCAAGTGGATCCTATCTATAGGTAAAAGCCAATCTCCTCAGCCTGAGTTCCTAGTGCTGTGATGCGTGGCAAAAATGCAGTTTAAATCTTTGAAGCATTAGTGTAATCAATCATTCAGCCATACAAAGAATTGCCTCTTGTCTCAGCATGGGAAAAAATATCTATTCAGTCTGAAAGCCTCATAACCTGATAAAATTTCTACTTGGGCCAGATCGAAAATGGAGCAAGACCTTGTAGAAAGCATTCTGCCAGCAGCCCTCAGTTTGTGGTATGAAAAGTCCAGACTGAGAAGATTTCCTAGCAAATGAAGTTTGGCATGGAAGACATACATCTTGGTCTGACTCTAGGTCATATAAAAGTTTATAGCATGATTCTAGCCAGATGCTCAGGTTAACAAATGAAGTTCTTCAGATTTATCTATCAAGTGTTTAAAGGACATGTCCCATACTGAATGGATTCCAGCAAGCTAATCTTGATAAGAATGGTAAGGGTTGCATGCAGAGAACTTGCAATGCTGTAGAGAGATGAAGACCATCAAATGATGAGTTTACTGCTATGTTATGGTTATCAAAAAATATCTGGAAGTCAAAGTCACTGGAAACTAACAGAAAATCACAGAGACCAGACAGCTGTGTAGTCTTCTGCATTCAAAAAGCCTAATCCTACTTTTGGGTAAAAGTCCCAGGGCACTTGCTGCTGCACAGGGATGTCAGGGCTACTGTCTTGGCCAACTCATTCTTATTAATGAGTTATTGACTTCTCCATTTTCCTTACTGTGCAGTTGTCAATAAGTGTTTATTTACTATGTTTACCTGCTTGTTAAACAACAGGTAGTAATCCTGGTGATGGGTAAAAATATCTTTTAATCCCTTAGTAAATTTATGTTACACCGTAGATTTTATTCTTTAATGAAGATGTTCCAGAAGAACAAATTCAATTATAACCTTTATCACCTTCTGCCTCCCTTTTAGTTGCTGCATTTTAACACAATCTCTTGGAAATCTAAGGAAAAACTGTGTGCAACAGGTTCACTCTTGATCTCCCTGCTCAGTATTCTTGCTTCCATGTTGTAAAATATGTGTTTATACGTACATGTAAACCAAACTGATTTTTGTAATCTTACTTTCTGACTCATTGCCTCACATCAGCCTTGGCTGAGCTCTAGGAATAATGTATATTAGTCAGTTGTTGCAGGTGGATCAGCAGAGAGAGTATATCCAGGTTTAGAGGTGTGTTGGAATAATGAATTTCTATTTCTTTGTCAACACAGTGGTAAACTAAAAGGTGTGGAGAAAGCAAAATTTAGATCATAGAGCAAAATTAATGTAGGTTCAGTTTGAAAAACTAAGTTATCTGAATGTTCCTTCAAGTGCCATAATTGATAGAAACTTGCATCTATTTAGCAATTTTCATCCTGAAAAACTGTCATGAGTCCACATGATACATGCAGGAATTATTAGCCATCTTTGGAATGAAGAGCTGGTTGAGGACCCTCCTGGAGCTTAGAGAAGAAGAGATATTTTCATTCCATAATTTCAACCTAATAGAAAAGGCTGTGACATTTTTGGCTTCTTTAGTCAAGCACTCCTTGACTAAAGGGAGTGCTTTTGAAAACTTGGTGCTTAATGGAGGCTCAGATCAGGAGGGTTTTGCTCATGTTGTTTGTTTTCTTATTTAGATAAGTCAGCAGGGGGGAATCTCATCCAAATGTCAATGCACAATACAGACTTTTTTATTGTGCAGAGAACAAAGGGCTGTGTAAATATTGTGATAAACATTCAGGCTTATGTTCCCATAAAAACTCAACTAGTATTTAGCTCATGAGGTCAGATAAAATGGGCATGTGCAAACTGTGTATCCTTCTGTGTGTTTTAGCGAACAAGACTGACAAACCTGACAGGAAAAAGAAGGGAAGAGAACAAAACGTACTATGGCAAAAAATCGTATCAAGTGTTAAGTGCACAGAGCTGTTGTATTGCTGGAAAACTTTACTAACACATAAGACTCAACAGTTAAGTATTGAGAGCCATAAGAACACAGGCCTAAAGGGACAACTATGTTATTGAGTCTCATTGTCTCCTTACACAGCCAGGAGTGGATAAGAGTCTGGAAAGGTCTAGTTTCTCGTCCAGTTTTCCTTGTGTACAACAAGGAACAGTACACTTGCCTTCACCTTAAACCAGCTAGGTTTTCAGAAGGAGAGTGTAAGCCTGAAAATCAGGCACAGGAAGAGAGGACTGGAAGGAAAAAGAGACATTCTAGCTCCCTTGCTAGGGCTTAGCAATGACATGGAACATGTGAGGTGAAATACTCAGATGACCCTGTTGATGGCACTGACATCTATTTATTGCTGGTTTCAGTGACAGTCTGTGAGGCTCTGTTTACTTTTGAAACAGATTTGGGCATTTACCAAGACTGCAAAGCTGTTGTACAAACCTTTCCTCAGGGAAACAGTATCCTGGCAGCAGTGCTGTGTATTCCACTTCTTTCAGATAGAATCATAAACCAGGCTCCCCCAAAAAAGACATACAGAAGAATATGTATTATGTGACTTTTAAGGCTCTTTATATGTTCTCAAATAAAGATTTGCACAAGGAACACTTTTCTTGAATGAAAACACAAGATATGTCAGAACAGTTGCTAATCTCAAGGATTCACAAAGCTATATGAGTACTCTGCTAGAAGGTGGCAACATAGTCTTCCAGATCTACTCTACTTTATTTTTCTTACATGAAACCAGGAAAACATAAAGACAATTTCTACAGAAAAACACAAACAATTTCTAGGAGAATGATGGAACGGAACAAAAGTTTTTCATTTTATTGTGTCAAAAATCCTTGCCTTGACCTTGCCATTGTTGGAGTTTTAGGCTGCTGTTCTGTCACCTTGACATGGGCCTTCTCTGTGCTGATACTGTAACTGGTGAACTTCCAGTTCTCTCTAACCCTTTGATAAAGAAATGGCATTAGAAAGTTTCAGGATTATTTATCTATTTTTCCCTCTGAAGCTTTCTGTTGATGATTGTTGTGCTCTGGAAGAGACTTTGAGGTCATGCTGGGTAATCAACGAGCCACGAACAGCCTGTGCAAAGCCCTGGCTATGAGAACATGTGTGTTGAAAGGATTTATGAAGAAGGAACTTACCTTTGGGAATTGGGAAATTATATTACCTGTGTGTATCGCATTAGTGAAATGACCTTTGGGCTGTTAAGTCCAGTTCTGTTGTCCAGGAGGATGAAAATTTTGCTTCAGTGAAACCTAAAACAGTGCAGACTATCACAGAGAACTTGAAAAGGTGGCTTGATCACATCTGTGTTTTACATGGGGAAAGACTTCAGCTGATGGCAAGTGCAACATAATCTTATGGCTGGAAGCTGTTGTCAGGCAAAACTTGGGTAGAAATTATGCTTATGTTTGTAAAAGAGTTTATATACTCATTGATACATTCATTGTTTCTTGAGTTATTGTAAGCTCAATAAAAGCTATTGTGAGGCCTTATTGAAAGATTGGTGATTTTTCTAGTGATTTGTTCTCTTCAGTGAATTAGCGATCTTTTTGACAAAATACACTTCCTCCTCACCTAGAAATGAGCATAAGGGACAGTCAGAGAGGAGAGAGAAAGGCTAAACTTAGCTTGAGGTTGATGGAAGTCAAGGGTCAAGTACAAAGAGAGCAACTTTATGGTGTGTGGTGCTCCTGTCATATAAAATATTCTGCTTATTTAATAGTTTATCTAGAAATAGGGAGTTATTACTCGTAGCAAGAGCCCAAATTCCAGCTCCAAACAAGCTGGGACGAGCATACTATCTGGCAATAATACCAGTAATTTCAAAGGTCTGTGGGAATAAAATTCCCCATGGAAAATAAGCAGTGGTATAATTGCTATTCCAGCTCTCTAAAAATGTTCCCACAATTCACTTTTGTCAGAGAGTATATATCTGAATTTCCCAATGCTAAAGGAATTGAGTAATAACTCGAAGTGGAAGATTTCTGGTAAGAATTTACCCTTCTTTTCAATTATGGGGTACTAGATAATGCCGTTATAGTTCTTTGTATTGATATACAACTGCCTATTCCTCAACTGAGCTCCTAATTATTCCTGTTAAAATTGTTCCTACTTTTGTTAATTTACAGTTCTGCAGTCTGAATTTGAGACATAAAGCAGGAAATGACTGTGTCCCTTTTGACAGGACTTGTAATATCTTCCTAATTCAGCTGCTGTATATGTGTTATATACTTGCTTCTATCCTTTCTTGGACTGAGTTTCTGAATGCATTATTAGTTATAATTTCCAATATAATGAGATGCTTCTCTACATTTACAGCACTTGGCGAGTTGCTGGTACAGAGAGAGGATGGGGTGGCTGTAAAAAAGTATTATAGCTTTTGTAGGAGAGGCTTATCCAGTACTCATTTAGACTGTGTAAGTGAAAGGCTGATTTGACTCAGGGAGTTGTGTAAAGCTTAACATTTCTTAAAATATACCCTTACTCTTGCCAGTAATATGAAATGGGAAGGAATGAGCATAATATAGAGATCAGTCTGAAAAGTAAATATGGGGAGAATGGATGAAGCACAACAAACAGATGCTGAGAATCCAGCCAGCTTCATAAAAATGTCCATAGTTTACCATGAATCCTGCCTGGTAAAAGGAAAAATAAATAAATTAAAAGAGTATTGCCTCTGCAAATCATAAGCTACATGCTTTTCTTTGGCTGAGTACCTTAAGTTTTACTATGGATCATAACCCAATCCATCTATACCTTGTGGCTGAGGGCAGGCATATGTGTTTCAGAGTCACTGCAGTCCTGGGCAAAGGACTAACATTTCCTTTGTACCTCTTTCCTGAGACACCAGGAAGCTTTCCACTTGGAGAGTAAAAAAAATATTTTCTAAGTAGAGTTGAAAACCTTGTTCCAAAAGGATCATTATTGTGGTGAAAGTCACCCATGTCTGATGGCCCACTGAAGTCCCAGTGCGAAGCTTTAAAGGGATTTAAATTGTTGCATGGGCCCTGTGAATGTTTCTGTAAACATTGAGCATCCACTGCACAAATCCAACACTGGAGAAGGAACCAAACTAACTGAACTGAATGAAATGATGCATTCCCAGATATTGTTCCTGATCTTCAAGTACAGCCTTATACAAATAAGATAATAGCCAGATATTGGCTTGAGGCCATTACCAATAATGTCTCTGTTGAAGAGAGTATCTGTAGCACATCAGGATGAAATATGGTCATTTTCATTTTCAAATACTAATTCCTTCCCATACATTATTGAATTTAGGAAACCGTGCTGTTAAGTCAGCATCAAAATGTCTGCACAAATGATAATCCAGTGTTTCTCCATTTGATGATTACTCTATTTAGATCAAGACCCGTGCTTTCCAATTGCCCATGCCAATACACTAATCAATGGATTGAATGCTTTGTGCTTAATAAAGTGTTTACAAATGTAATGATTATATATATTTATGCAATTCTTCTCCTGCCTGATGTTTTAGCTTGATGAGAATTAATTTGAGGGAAGAAACTGAGCAGAGTTTAGTTTTCTTGAATTGTGGTTTTTACCTGGAGTATATTTTGTAACAGTAACTCACAAACAGTGCCTGGAGTAAGGGCTGGGACATTGACTTTGTAGCCTCTCTCACTATTGACCTACCTGTGTTGCCTTATTTTGAGAAACAGAGCTTGTTTTGATTGCTCCTTCATTTATAGTAGTGATATTTTTCAGTTGATAAAGCTGTCAAAGAACAGATACATTGTTCTCAAAACTGGCATTAGCAATTAATTTTTGCTGTCTTCAAGTGAAAAGTAAGATGTTGCCCGATAGTTAGAGTTCTGTTCTGGGAATGATGATTGTACAGATCTAGTTCAGCTTCTCTGAAGATATTTACGTCCAGTTATTTAAGACAAGTTTGTAAAATGTCTTCTGTTGTTGAGTACCTGACGAGACTTCCAGGATTAACAGGTTTTTTGGGATATTAAGAATAGCTTATTTGCAATGGCTGTGTCAGCAAGTGCTGCAGGCAGCAGCTCTGTGGAACAAAGGAGCTGATATCCATGTGTATAAACTTCAGGAAGTTTTACTTCACCACAGTCTAATGCAAGGTCCCATGCAAGGAATGCACATAGGTGGTTTGATGTTGCTGGGTGTCCTCCTGGAGTAGATCTCTGGGTTGATTTCTACCTGCAGAAGGACTGATACATGCAGCCCAAGCCCACGCCGCAGTAAATGGGGATGTTTAACAGATTAAGATCAAACCTCATCTCCTGATGTACACTAAAATGCTAATGCAGAGATGCCCTGTTACATGTTTCTTGCCAATGAAAAGGGTATTAGTGCAGTACAATGTAGTGCTAGCACACAAAAAGCAACTGCCTCTTCAGATTTAGTGGTGGAGGCTTTCATTTTGGTGCTCAAGGCATCTTATAAGATCATTACCTTAGGCAACATAAGGTGATTGAGAATGGCAAAATGTATAAAACTGGGTAGCATATTCATCAGACTAACTGGGAGAGTCAGAAAACAGACACATTTTTTGACCTTGATCATGTCAGATTAAGAGCTGTAAGAATTCAGCGCTAGGGGCCCAGGTTTTGGTAAGTACCATATACCGATACCTTTCATTGTCTTAAAGTGGATCTGTTGGTGACAGCTATTGTTAAAATGTAGTGCAGAAGCACTTCAGATTGCATCCAAAATGTGAGGGAAGTATTCTAAAGACATGAGTCTAAACATCTTGAGACAGAAGTGCTTCCTATGAAAAAAGACTTCTGTTGAGCAAAGCACTGTACTTCTGAGCAGCACCTTTCTGTCTGCAGAAAGCATGTGAGTAGCTCCAAATTTTCTCTGATTCTTGTTATTGTTAATAACAAATGATTGCATCACACATTTACCAAATCACCATAATTTAAATGAACAATGAATCTCATGTAATGCATCCTTCATCTGAAAGTAAACCTGCAACCTTTTTAATTGGCAAATAATCATGTTTACTCCAAGGTAATTTTTAATAGATATTTATGGTATGTAAACGCACTGTATCAACCAGTCAATGAAAAAAAATGTGGTGCTGTATATATGTATAGAAAAAAGAAAAAAAGAAAAAGCAGGGAGCACAAGACAAGTATTTTCAAGTAATTCCAAGATCATACAAAGAGATCACAAGTCTCAGTTTCTCAGTTTTCCTGTACACTTGCAATTAGCACGATCATGGCAAATGTGTAAAACTGAGCTGTGTCTCTGAATTGCCATAAAGTGTAGAGAGAAAAAAAAGGGCATATTAAGCAGAAACCACATAAGGAATGAAACTGGGGGAGTAGAGGAGGGGAAGGAAGTTGCACGTGGATATAAAAGAGAATTTAGGAATCCATGTCTGATAATGAGTTAAAAAATTATATATATGTGTGTGTATATATATATATAGTCTTCATAATGAAAGAGAAGGTTACTGAGAAATCTGACTTGCTCACTTCTAGTACATTTAAATTAGGCTAAGAATGAGAGGTAGCAGGGGAAAACCTCCTCTTGTCATTAATAAAACAATCTGGTATGATAGGTGGGTGAATTAGAGAATATTCTTGTGTTAATGTTAAATGTCTGTTGTGCTCATTTTATACCTCCAGGGTTAAGATGAAAGAAGCTGAATAGGGAACTCTTTACATCTGCTTTGTGGTTTCATGAGGTGAATACTGCACGTGGACAAAAAGCAGTTTGGATTAACTGTGTGACAAAAATATAGATGAGATAGGGAAAAATTTTGTAGTTGAAAACCTATAGTGCTAATTTACCCAAGGGTAAAAGCTTCCTCTAAACATTAGTTCTCTTTGAATGGTTGGTTGGTTTTGATCAATAACTAAACATTATCTATACCAGTTGAAGGTTTTAAATGTCTTTCAGCTAAGTAGGTCTAGTCCAAGTACAATGGCTGTACCCTGAGCTTCCTTCAGGTTGTCTTAAGCAGAAAGTTTTGGATTTGAATGTATTTCTATTTCAGTAATCTCTGAAAACATCAAAATAACTAAGTCTATAATCCACAATATTTCTGTGAAACACTTCCAGTGTCCACAGTTCTTAATAGAAAATGTTATATAGTGTTTGCTGTGAAAAACTTTTAATAAATGTATTGTTTGCCTTATGGTATAATTCTTAATACAGAGAAGCAGACAGAGCATAGACATTTATCCTGAATTGATCAGTCTCATATTTTTTTTTTGGATTTCTATAATCTCTATTTGAATAATAGAAAAGATGTCTCAAAAAAGGGTTTGCCTTTTGTCTACAGTAATTATTATTTAAATGATAGTATCACATTTTATATTATTCAGTATAGGGATACATGAAAAAGATACCACTTTGTCTTGAGAGCTTATATGTTGGGATTTATTTCTAAGTTCAGGAACTGCTATTACATTATCAACTTCCTGCATGCCATTCCTCATGAGAGAATATATAATACCTTTTATTGCTGTGAGACACTCGGAGTGCTCCAAAGTATGATGCATTGTGCCAAGTGTAGTATTTTTATTACTTAAAATGAAGGAAATCTTATATCAAAAGGAAATCTCAACTGTTTCTTTGATGTTACTTTATACTGATATTCACAAATAGTGCAGTGCAAGATCTTTTTACCTAAAGCAGGATGGAAATTAACCTAAGTAACAAGAAGACCTGGAAACCATCATCTGTAAGAGCTCTGATTTTTATTTATTTTTTTTATAATTGCATTCTCAGTTTAATGTCTTTCTGTTCAGACATTAACAACATATCACACTGAGGAAAATGCAGAACAAGGCCAGGAGACTTCTGTGGGTTTTAATGACCACAGGCTCTGTTAAATTAAATAGGAGCATTCTATGGAGCCAGTGGTAGATAAAAATCTAATTACTGTTGGCAATGTGCTCATATTGCTGATAGGAAATATGAACACAAAGATAAGGTATAAAATCCTGAAGTTGATAGAATGCTGTGATCCCTGTGGGAAATTCTGATGTTACCTTTCTTTATGATGACTCTCTGATAATTAATAGAGATAGTATCCTTTTTTTTAGTTGTTTTCATTGAATATTCTAGTGAGTAAGCCCAGTGGTATCAACAATCATGGAAGCAGTTTTGGAATTACACAGAACACATTAAAAGCTTGCTCAGAGCATTCTTGTGGAAAAAAAAATAAAAATTATTCCCAACATGATGTTCTGCTCAGAGAATGGGGGTCCCTGAATAAGTGATGTGATCTGTGAAGCAACAAATGACACAGCCTAGGCCAGCCAAGACATCTCATGAAATGTTGATGAATTGTGAGTTAAATGGAGAAAACAGCAGTCCTCATGTAGATGCATGCCAGAAATTTCCGTAACATTACAGACTCTCACATGTCCTGAAATTTTGCCTAAGTCTTCCTAGTCTGTATTTAGCCAGAGCATGTCATGTTTTACCAGAGAACCACTCCTTGCAGGAGTCTCACCTTCTTGAACCACAACTGGATTTGTTCCAATACCTTCTGAATTTGATCTTGCATTCTTTTGATTTTCCTTTCAGCAGTCTCAAAGCACAGTGCCAAGAGTATTTAGTTCTATCCACCACCATGCTATGTTCTGCTCCTGATCAAGCTTTAGCAACAGATGGTCTTTAAGAACAAATTTTCCATTTGATTTTTTCCCCAAAAGGCTCATTACCTTCCAGTTCTAATGCTGAAATGCTCAATGTGGCCGTTCTTCAAGTCAGTGTAAGCCATTCCAAATTTTATTGCCCTCCTACTTTATACTGACTGTTCCTTTCTCTAGTAGTCTCATTATCAAATGCAGTTGCCCTCCATGTCTGCTCCTTGCTTCTGATGGCGAATGGCTTCAGTTAATAATGTTATGTACAAGTGTAGTGGCCAGTTGGTTGCAACCCCTTATTTGTATTTTCCTTGGCCAATAATTTACCCATGTTCTTCATCAATAATGTACTTACTAACTTCTCATTTAGCCATCTGTGGTTATTTGTCATTAATACTTTGTGAGTATAATTCTGTAAGTATAATTATTTCTCAATTATACCATACTAGCATGAAATATAACCTTTTTGTAGTTCCTGTCTGCTTATCCATTTAGTATGCTAATGCTTACCGTAATTTTGAATGCATGTTTACAGCTTCCCTGGTTAGTGCTTGCTGTGGGCATAAGGCTTGAAAGTGCAATGTCATCTCTTGGTTATCCAGTGGTTGTATGGATAGAAAGGGAAATGTAAGTGCAGGCTCTATAAATATAGTGGTAAAATGATTAATAGTAAAGACTGAGAGCTCTGGCTAAGAAGCTATCTTTACTCAAAGAACATTCCTTTCTGATTAAAAGCTGACATTCCGATTGTTTCCAACTATCCACTCTGAGCTAAGATAGTTCTGGGTGTGCCACTGATGTAGACCCATCAAGAGCCATCTCTCCATTTTGTTGTGTTATTTACTGTTTAATTCTTTAGCAGTTAGCAAACTACTTGAGGAGTCCATCCCTAACAGGGATGGATACCTGGCTTCATTAACATCAACCAGACTGTTTTTCCTCATCTCTTCCTTTTTTATCTGAAACAGTATATACTCCTTGAGTTCCTCCAGTCACTTGGGAGAGAACAGGGAAGCAGCGGGGGAGATGCTGTTCAAACCTTCTCTCATGATGACCATAGTTAAACCTTTTGTCTGACCGGTCCGAAATTGTACTTGCAGTATTATGCTCTTGGGGTCCCCAGAATCTCCAACATGAGAAAATGGTGCTTTATGGTTTACTATAGGAGCTCTGTTTCTATATAGTGCTAGCTGTATATCAGGGGAATTTTTGTAAGATGTGTAGCTCATGTTGCTTCCTCACAGATTTTTTTTGTGTAAATGGTGATACCTACCAGATCTTCTGAGTATCTGAATGAGTAACAATTTCAGGGTACTGAATTGAGAGAGATGTTGAAATACGTGGGAAAAGGAGCAGTTTAATTCCAAAATGCAGAAATAGCCATAATAATAATACTTAGGGGGAAAAAAAATGGTACAAGAAGTTGTAGCGTTAAAGCTTTTCTAAGGCTCTAGGTTAGCTGTCCATGCTTACATATCTTCTTAGTTACTGATGTCAGTAAGAACAGTTCTTTTCTAACAGTGTTAGCATTGATCCTAAAATTCTCCAATGTTGTGGTTGTATGTTCTGCACTGATGCTGATTTCTTAATAACGTTCTGTGTACAAGTCTATCAGCAATTATCCATTGAATACAATTTATCAATACTTGAAAATCCATTTGAATTTTATGGCTAGGTGAGGGATGTGCCATTGAATTGCACATCTTCATCTGATGAAATGTTCATCTTATTAACTACGTTTATTCGTCCAATCTATTTTCTTTACATTCTTAATATTTCTTGATATTTTTACATTAGTGCATTTCAAGATGAGTTTAGCAGTTTGTCAGTTCCATGTTATATTCTGGATGGCTGTAGGACACTCGCATGTCTAAAGCTTGCATTTTGGAAGAAGCATTCTTTTATTGCTTTAACTTCAGTGGATTGCAGTGAATTTCACTCCAGTCCTTTGAATAGTTTGGAAACTAAACAGAAAGCTGTTCTTTAAGCTATGATCGCTCATGGTGAGGTAAAAGATGGTAAACTGCATTATTCAGCTGGTAGTAAACTCCAGGATGTCCAGTATAGAAAGTAAGCTGAGAGAGATTAGAAATGCAGCTATGAGACTAACATTTTGTTTTCTTATGGGAACTTGTAACATGCTGTGTTTAAGCAAGGAAGTCTTTGAGGGTTAGCCCGCTGGACACCACTGATAAGGAACTGTGGAACATGTAATCACTTCAGGACTTCCTTCACCAATTTACTGTTATTTTGTTAGGTCTTAGTCTAACTGCCTGCAGCTACCATTTCATCCAAAGAATCTTGGAGCCTCTTCACTGAGGGCTGCATATCAAGTTGCAATATGTGGTGTCAGAATTGCCTTAAAAAAGCTTGAGAGTTATATAGAAATCGTGATTGATAAGGAGAAATTGTTTAGTGAGGTATGCACATAAAAACTCAGTTTGCTTGACTGGGAAAATGTGGAAGAAGGAAAAGATGATGACTTCTTGGAGTTTCATAATGCCACCAAATAATATTTACATTGCTGGTAACAACAGAAGCCCTTATTGTGCAGATGTAGGCTTAGCCTGTTTGGCCTTACCTACTGATGTTATAACAGTCCGGCACTCCTCACTGTGTCATGTTTAACTCTCATACTTGAGTTGGTATGATTTGGGTGAGTGCACCATAAATCACAGTAACTGTATCCTTCCTTTATGACCTTGTTTTGTTTAGAGCATATTCTGTGTAACTGGAAGATGTCACAACTCTTAGTAATGGTACAAGCCAATATTGCAGAGATCAAGGAAGTTATTTGCTTAGCATTTTTAAAAATCACGTTGATTATTATATTGTATGGTTTGTGTAATCTAAATATGGATATTTGCCTGAGGAATGGAAACAAGCCTGGAAAGGAGGAATTATTAGAGATGTCAAAATGCTTTCGAAACAGTCTTTGGTGGATGGCAAATCTCTAAATGTTGGTACCGTTCAGCAGAACATAGATGTTTCTTAAGCTCAGCAGAAACACTGAAAGCTGCTAGGCCTTTTTTTCCCTAATCACTTCCTCTTGTATAATGGACTTGAATTGACATTGGGGAAGTGAAAGATGAATCAAATGCATTGTCTGCCTTTTTATCAAAGCAGTCGTTCAGCAAATCAAGAGGGGGTCTTCCTTGACCCACTTCCACTTGCAAGTTGCATCTTCAGGCAATGAATTAATGCCAGTAATATTTCACTGAATGCCAAGCTGAGAAGAACTATGATATTCTGCAACAGGATTAGGGACTTTCTTTGATTTCCCTTGTCTTTAACTTCACTGGAATACTGGAAAAGTACCAAACTGAAGAGCTGATAAAGAGCTGACAAAGTGATAAAATCACCAAAGTGATGAATCACCATTTCCATCTCTTAAATCAAATCTTAAGAATTGGCTGCTTGATTCCCTCTTCTAGAGGAAATACAGCATCAGAAGGATATAAAGTCAAGATGGAAATTTGGAGAAGATATTTCTATTGAAATAAATGTGTTCTGTAAGAGGGGGACATGAGGACATGGATGATTTTCTTTCTGTGTAATAGCCTGAAAAATGTCATTATGCTTCATGTTAGCTGCAGATGAGCATGCCATGTTATCCTACTTGCCTCTGATAGTAATACACAGCACATTTGAGAACATCTTATAGAACATGCCAGACTACTGACTTGATTTAAGAAGACTGGTAACAAATAGCTAAGGTTCTGACATCCATTCTGAATGGTAGAGAGTAAAGATACATAAAGCATTTAACTCAGGCTCTCTTGAATATTCACCACTTAGCAGTAGGTGCTTGCTTTTGTTTGGCTTGTGTCTGTGAACTTTTCCCAAACCAGAGTTTTAATCATTACATATACTCGAGATTTTCTGTCAGTCTTTAAAGTTGCTGGAGATTGATGTACTAGTTCCAACTAATAATACAAATTCCTGATAACACATTTTTTAATACCTCAAGTCAGTCTCTTCTATAAGTTATATACTCTGACCCCTGAAGTATCTTATGACTCCTTTGATCCTTCATAATTCTGAATATATAGCTCATAAGGAACAACATTCTCATGTTCACTGTATTCACACTTCTGTACTGGGCAAGCCCACACAGATATGTCTTGAAGCAATACTGAAGCCAACTTCTGGAGTTGAGCTGCCAAGTGAACCTCTGCAGTCAACCTTCACAAGTCTGTGTCCTTACCTTACTTCGTGCTGTGCATTTAGTCCATCCAGAAACAGAGAATGCTCAGCTGTTAACAGTCTGTGTTTTCAGCTCTGCAATGATTTGATAACATGTCTTAAAGACCAAATCTGTGTGAAATAATTTAAAAGATAAGTCAAAAAAAAAAAAAAAGAGAAAAAGTCTTGGACACTGATGACATAGGTTTAGGGGGTTTGATGTTGGGCCGTTTGTAAGCAGTTTACTTCCAGGTCATTGGCTTGGCTAACTTGTGCCTCAGCAAAGCACAAGGAGGTGATGTAACTGCTCATCACTGGAGGTCTTACTGTTTGCCAGGATTTGATGTCTAGTGTAAGCCCAGTTGGAAAGCAGAAGACTTTAATTAACAGATACATGGGAAGGCCTGAGTTAGGTTTTGATTTCTCTAAATCCATAGATCAGAAAGCGTCATAATTTCCATAGTAAGTCTGAGAAATTCTAAGCAAGTTCTAACAATTTTGCTTATCTTTATCCATATCTATTTTTGCAAGCAAATAGAATTTCAGGAAGGACAGACCTGACAATACTTATAAATAAGGTCAGAACAGGGGAACGTGCAAGCCAACCTATACTAACAATGCAAATGAGCATGCCAGATTTCCTGGTTCTTTCACAACTGAACTACACTTTGGTACTACACACTGTGTAAGGCTTTGAGAAACACTGATTTATTTCAAAAGCTGCATTTACCCTCGGAGCAGCAATGCAATACCTCAAAGCCTACTTTGTGTAACTTCCCCTGTAATTTAGACCCTAGGTGTACTTCATACCTTGACCACACTTCTAGAGCACCCACGAGAGACCCTTAACAAGTTTCCTGCTGATATAGGATGCAATGTTCATCTTTTTCAAAGGAAGTAGCTCAGAGAAGATTGTAAAATCAAGCTTCCCGCTAGGTGGCAAAGAGAGACAATGATTTGCAATGTGTTTCTGCACATGGCAGAGGGTGAAAAACAACCAGCTACAGAGCCAGGTTTACAAAAATACCTTCTGTTTTACCGGCCCTTCAGAGTGACACTGAGTTTTAATAAGTGTGGTTGTGAAAGACTGGAAGGAGCACATTGATTAAGGCACTCTAGACTAGGAAAAGAACTATCTGCATGTAAGGAAAATTATCTCATTTCAGTTTGTCTATTTTAGTAACCTATTTGAAAGGTGTTGACTTCTCCAAGTAATTTGTTACAAATTGTAATGCTCAGTGTGGAGGACCATGGTGCTGTGGTCAGCTCAGCTGAATCACTGAAGCAATGAGCTTTTCTAAAAAAGTAATATTTTTAATGAAGAAATTCCACTGGCCACACGAGAGACTGTTGGACGTAAGGACTCTCCCTACTGCAGTCACTGAAGTTATCAGAGAAATCTATTGTGGCAGGTAAAGCCATATATAATCTGTGCATTTACAGCCCACACCTCCACACCTGCAAGGTACTTCCTCGACCTGCACGCTCATACCCCAGGGATGTGAAGTGGACGCTTTCCTAATGAAAGCAATTCAAGATTATGGGGGCTTCTCTTCTTTTCTTTAGTGCTTTCATACCAACTCAACACTCAGCCGAAGTATCCATGAGTTGGATGCAAGGTGATTTTGACATAATATTTATTATAAAACAGCAGCTATATCGAGCAGTTCAAATGTGTGGTCAGCATTCTTCTTGTTGCACTGTCAAAATAAATTCTTTTCAAATTTCTACAGAATTGTAACTTTCTCTTGGAATTAAGAGTGAAAGCTTCATTTGTGCCATGTAAGCAAAGCATCTCATCTTGGTGGTGTTACAATTGTATGAATTTCTGTAAAACTCAGCTTGTGTTTCATGTTGTCTTCCTCTTTGAAATAGGTAATAGCGAAGCTGAAGAAACTTTATGGTAAGAAATGGGAGAAAACCTTACCTAGAGTTTCTCTGTACTTTCTATTATAGAATTCTTTTTCCTTATTTTGAAGGGCTCTAATATTGCAATGAATTATAATAGGAACTTGAAATTTGAAAGAGCTAAATAATCCTCACATGCAGCTAGTCTTTTGTTCATAAAACCCCATATTTCTCAGCATATATTTTGAGGTAAAAAAAGTGGGTTTTACCCCATATATTAAAGAATATTAGGCTCATGTTTATAAAATTATTACATATAGAATGGGAAGAGAACATGGGAACAGATTATGGAGAAGACAAAACTAGTCTCAAAAGAAGATAATCTTTCCAGAGTAAAGAGATCATGAAGTTTGATTTATGCATTTTGAGGTGAGGGACAGGAATAAATAAGTACTTCTTGCTATCTATTGAAGGAATTTCTGCGGTAGGAAATCTGAAAGGTGTACATGATGAGGATCTTGGAAGAACAAAGATGGAAGTACTTTTTCTAGGAAAATGGTTGATAGTTCAAGTGTAGGGAAGCACATAACAAGAATGGCAGATGGGGGAGAAAAGGACTATGGAGATAAGATGGAGGATGGCAGTAAGACATGATAGTTGAGATGTTTAAGACATTAGGTCCACATATAACTTTTCAGATACATACGAGGAGTTTGATACTGGAGGTGTCAGAAAACATTGAAGACACTCAGACAAGTCAAGGTGAAGGGATGATTCAATGGAAATGGAAGAGCTGAATTTGAACAAAATAGGGAAAATAAGTGGCAAAGGCAAGAGGCTCCAGCATTAGAGGTACTAGGGGGTGAAGCTAGATTATAGCATATGTCCATGGAAGAAGAGGTTGAAACTGCTTTAAGGACTGTCAGAAACTTTTAGAAACTACTTTTAGAACTGAGGAAAAATAAAATATTTATTTGATGGAAACAATGCCTGTGTAGGAAGTAAAATTCAGGGACCACATTTTGCTGTGCCTGAAGAAGAAAATGCCTGCTGAAAACTCTTCCATATATTATGCAGAATTAACACAATGGCTTTAATCCTGTTGTGGCAAAGAAAATAGGATTTAGTATTGTTTTGTCTCAAATTTTTTGCTAGATAATTTTCTCTCAGCTTCCCACTGCTATCTAAGCGTCCAACAGAAGTGAACTAATCAATAGGAAACCCTAAACTAACAAGAATAAAGCTTGTGTAAAAACTTATTGCTATGTGTGAAATATAAATGGATTGTTTGGTTAGTCTTTTTTTAGAGGAATGACTATAGAACACTATTAAAAATGTGTGTCATCGAACTGGATTCATCAGGATTAGATTCGGCAGGTTTTTTCCATAAGTGTACCTTGAAGAAAAGTTCTCTTCCAGAATATGGAAGTATGAACTCTGGGAAATAACTTTTGTTTCTTTAAAGGCAAATTCTTTGCTTATTTTACTGGCTCTTTCACCTGCTTTCATGTGGTTTGGTCATCTCATTAATGACCACTTTGTTCAAATATCAGTCAAGATGTGGAGGAAAACCAAGTTTCCCTGTAACGTTTCATAAGTAGAGAAATTGAAAATGCACGGTACAGTCTCTATACTCCTCTAACAAGGAGATAATCTGAAAAAGTCCAGAAGAATGCTTAGAATCAGGGTTCTGGAATTTTAGATATGCTTTGAATGCCAATTTCTCCTCAATGCAGCAGCTCATTGGAGAACTCAGTATTCAGGCCAGCACATCAACGTAACTGTATGCTGCTTTGTGGAACACATCTAGAGGATAAGTATGGTTCAAATTCTTGGCTTATAGAATCCCACTGAAATCAAATTAGAGTTTCACTTTACATTTCACTTCAGTTGAATTAATTGAGCTGTGTTTTCAAGTAGGCAGGCAAAGAGAACTTTTCCAGATTGCCAAAGGGTGCTCAGGAAAGCTGAGCATGAGCTTGAGGAAATAATTACCAGGAGATATCTGATGGTTCTTTTGACCTCAAAATTTACTTTTATCACTTGACTAGAACTATAATTGACAGGGCCTCTTAAAAGCCACTAGAGTGATCTAAAACTGCTCTGACAGAGTCCAGCTCCAGGTAACACACGGTATTGCAGACGTGCTGATAAGTGTTAAAAATTACTGAATAGGACATTTTACAAAAACAATAAAATAATAAAAAGTCACCTAAAAGCCTTGTTTCTAGTTAATAAATGTGTGCCACTTATCTACACTAAGCTTAGGTGGCTGTAGAAGTCCCATTGATCTCCACAGTACAAATTCTGAATACTGTTACAGATCTTACATATATGCAATATTATACATATATTGATAAATAGTAATGATGTGCTTTCACTTATAAGAATAACTATATAAATGAAAAAGCTAACATTTCTCAGATGAGTTTTAGAGCAGCTAGCAAAATTGTTTTCTGAATTGTTAATATTGATTTTTCTATACATATTGGAAAAGCACAGATGTTTCAAGGAGTAGAGTCAAGCTGGACAGTTTTGTTTAAGTTAAAGGACAGCCATCTCACAGTGTGATCTCTGACAAAAGAATCAGATTGATACAGGACTCTATTTCTAAAGACCTAAAGAACGGTAATGTAATTAATAGCAAAGTTGATAAGAAAAGCCTTTTTAGTCAGGCAGAAAACTCCAGGAAAAACAAAAGGCTTAAAGTCAAGAGAGAATTTTGAGAATGTTATTCTAAATGGCGAGGATAACTAAAAATGGGAGCAGTTTACAGAGAGTTCTGTACTTTTTAATCACTGGAAAACAGAGAAAACAAGACTGGTTATTTCTGAAAGAAAATGTTTTGTTCAAACTCAGCTGTTGGACTGTGAAGCTGGAATTAGTGTATGAAAATCAGCTGGTGCTAACTAGGAGGCTAGAGTACAGGTTTTATTTAAAATGGGCTTTTCTGGACTGAGAAGGCTATAATGTGTGAAAGAGAAGTACCTAACTGTGAACTCAGTGAATCAATCTCCTGTGTACTCTTGTATATACCTCTAGAAAGCAACAGTTTTGGCTTCAGCTTCACATTAATTTAGTTTTATGACACATCTTTTATGTTGGAGTAAGTTAAATGGTGAAAGTCTGTGTTCAAAGAGGAATGCTCAAAATGTGTGTGTGCGCGCTAAGGAAAAAAAAAGCCAGGTGGTCTTTGACTTTTTATGTTTGATTTTGCAGTGGGAATCCAACTTTTCGTTATAGTTGGTACTAAACCAGTGGTGTTGCAGAGAGCTGAGCTGCATTCCATTCTGTCAAAAACTGTAATTTCAGATTTGGACTGCAAAATTAGTATTTGTAGTGGTGCAAGTAGTACAATGAGCAGGGACTGGCTTTCAAATCTTGGGTATTCTGTGTGCTAGAGACAACACTTAGAGAAATCTTTTGTTTTTCAAGCCTATTGGATTTGATGTAGTGTCCCTGGTGGCAGAGGACAAAACAAGGAGCCCTTGGAACTAACTTCTGACACAGTTTCTTACCTGAAACATATTTTAAAGCTCCAACTTGGCTTTGTTGGGCTGTTGAAGCACTGCTGATGTTCAAATGATTCAAAGCTGTTTACTGTCAGAGCAATAGTCAAAGGCAAAAAGATGTCTGTGGCTCCAGCATGTGCTTGGACATTCTTTAGTCCTGGCAGTACTGAGCAGGCTCGGTGCCTTCCTCATTCCTAAGCCTTTCTGGGTTTCACCGACCAGGCATTCTGGTGTCCACCTCAGCCATGGGAAGCTCCTGATGAAATCTGTTGGAAAAGCTCTACCAGAAGCATGCCCGAGAGGTGCAGAGCCAAGAGCATTCCTGCTGCATATATGTCCCTCCTGGGACATATAGGAGACCCAGTTTGATTCCCCTTTGCTGAGTGGGTTGTAGCCTGTGTCTCCAGTCACCCTAAGGAGTGCTCTCCCTCATGCAGCACAGGATGCTCTGGCTGCTTCTAGGTCTCAGATGACTGTTCATACCTATTTCTGGCTTTTCTTCACTTATGAACTAACTAGAGTCAATTGACCTGCTTGGATTTAAGAAAGAGAAAGAAGGCTCACATTAATATATGTCCTTGAGTCCTAAAGCTGATTTATGTCCTGCACAGCATTTGTTAACAGGAAAGTACAGGGCTGTGTTGTGCCCTGAGTGTGCATTATCACACTTTGCTCAAGCCCCTAGTTTTGAAGTTCTCCATGTTTCCACTCATGGTGTAGGGAGGATTGAACACTTTACTCTTTGCTCTGGATTCCAGTCAGCGAAAGGGCAATCATGTGCTGACATGAATCCTGGTGTGAAGTTAGCCCTTCAGCCTGTGTATGCTGATTATCCGTTAAAAGATGTGACCTGTCATATAAATACAGAGCAGACCATTCAGGGATAAACATCATAAGATCCACATTGTAACCCAGCAGACCGTGACAGTTGCATATAAAACATTATAGTATATCATGCAAACATTTACAACTAAGTAGATTAAAGCAGTAGACTACCATAATTATCATGTGCTAAATAATTAGCATTAATTACTTAGCGGATTAATTAGTTTGCTTCTGAAGTACTTTGAAGATGCAAAGCAAAGAGTAACTGTCGTGCACCATGACCTGTGTTCCCTTACAACTGAATAACCTGGTCTTAAACATGTCATCTTGTTTATACAAACTTGTGTTCCTTTAGGCTGGAATGTGGCAGCATTATTGACTGGATTCAGAAAGATTTTGTTGCCATGAAACCCATTCAGAAAAGTGTTCCTTCCTCTAGTCTAAATGACTGATTGCAGCTCTTGTGTGGGGAGAACCCAGACTCAGAGAATGCAATTAAGATTCATCACGTGCAGGAGTGAAACTCTTCCCCGTGCATTGATCTGTAATAGATTTTTATACGCATACTAGCAATAAGAATCTAATTACTACATACTGAGAGCAAAATTCCCCCTAGAAAAATTAACTATAATGAGTATAAAGGTGCTGTTCAAGAACCTCTGTAGCACTTCTGCCTCACCAAAGCCCCATGTTCAAGTTCCTGATTTTCTGAAGTACCAAATGCCAATATCTCTTAATGATCTTATTGGGAACGGTGGCTAGTTTTCAAAACCCCTGATTCCGGGAGCCTTTGGGGCATGAGGGATGGAGACAGATTTGTGTAGGCTCTGAATTTATCTGGTATGAAACAGAAATGTGGGTATATGAGAGATGTGTTGGCTTGTCAGCTGCTCTTAGCAGGTAGACAAGACTGCTCAGAACTAAAATAGCTGCTTAATTGTGATTTTCTTTGTATTCCACATATCCAAGAAAGTAGAACTATTTGCAATGCTGAGTTTTCTGAAAATTGAAAATAATCTGACTTGTCCCTTCCAGAATTGGAAAAAAAAAAGGAATTAAATCCCATTGTACATGATGGCAAATTTACTGCATTAATATTAAAGGATGATAAATGGAGTTATAAATCTGTAAAACCAAGAAATTATAAGGAAAATTCTGTGACAAATCTGTAACCAGCAGCACTGGCAGACAGCATTTTATCTGGATATTGCTACAGTCTTGATCAGCTCATTGTCAAGAGACAGAGGCCAACTGCAGTATATTCTCAGACATGAAAGGTCAGAAAGTGACCTTCAGCTGTTTTAAATATTTTTAGAGCAATTATGTTAATTCTTGTTCTTAAGCACCAAACCCCTTTATGACAATTTCATTTATCCTTACTGAAATTATGTCAAAGTGCACCTTCTATATATTAACTACAGACAAGTGACGAGCTATTCAGCAGGATCTGAAACCTCAGTGGAGGTTTAATCATCTGAATACAATCTTGGGATTATATTGCCTACAAACCTTAAATATTCCCTGTTTCCTTCACTTTTTTTCATGAAGGAGGTTAAAATCATGAGGGAAGATGCACTGTATGTGGCAGCAAATACTAACGCCAACGTTTAACATAGCATGTTTCTAACTTCACTGAGTTATATATCAGTTGCAGCTGTATATTTTTTTCCAAGTGACAGCATACTATTCCTTCAGTGGGAGTTCTGATTTTAGTTATGGACTTGTTATAACTCTGAGGAAGTAATTAAATATGTTTGTAACCCTTTGAAGTTCCACATGTTCTACCAGATGTAATTACTAAGCCATAAAATTTTTCTTTGCTCTTCCCTAGTTTCAAGAAAGGCAGGTTATTTAATCTGGGAGTTAATAAAGACTATAGACTTAAATGATGAATCACATAAGATGATAAAAAATAAATGCTGGTTATCTGACATAGGGAGTGTGTGAGCAGTCACAGTATAAATTCTGTGTAGCTAAATTATGTACCACCTACTTTAGAAGTAATTAACACATTAGAATCATAGAACCATAGAATGGTTTGGGTTGGAAGTGACTTTTAAAGGTCAACCAGTCCAACCTACTTGCAGTGAGTAGAGACATCTCCAGCTAGATCACGTTGCTTACATGAGTGGGCATCTGCTTTGGTTTGCAGTTTTCTCTTCAGCAGAAGCATTTGCAGTGCCTTTGTTTGAACCAGTTGTTAAAAGTGCAGCAGGTTGTGAAGAACTGACTCACTTGCATCTTCCTCCCCCATTCTACTAGCATTCCTTTAGGATCAGCCCAGTTTAGCAGGAGTTTCTTTCTCCTTCTATTCAAACAGGCTTGGATCCAGAAGGTGTTGTCCCAAGTGAAGAGAAACAGGACAAAATCCCTGCCAGCAACTTGTTCTGGCATCTGCCTCATTTTCCTCTCTCTCTGAAATCCTCCCACAGCTAGGCTTGGGTAAATTCTCACTTAGACCTGCAGGATACAGGAGTCTCCTTTTTATCCAGCTTCCTACCACCCCCTTTCTGCTCTGATTCAAATCTGGAAACTGCCAGATGATTTCTAAATAGCAGCAGAGCTTCACTGTAAGTGGTCAAGAGTCTTACCCTGAAAGAAGGAATCACAGCTGAAAGCCCTCACACATTCATAGTAGGTTCTCATGTGCTTGTTCTTGGAACATTTGCACCATTTTGTTTCAAATGATAGACACTTGTCAGGTTCTAAGGCCTCTGTTCCAGTGGCAGCAGCATTTACAGAATTAGGCTTTCTCTAATTAACATGTTTGTTGGCAGTTTCTATAGCGAGATCTGGAACTGAATAAAGCTGAAGATGAATCTGTTCCATCCTCTTCAGAACAGCTGTTTCTGGCCAAGCCTGATTTGCTGTAGTGGGAATGAAAACTGGTCCTGAAGATCCACTGAGTAAAATACATAATCTGTCTTCAAGACCATGGGTTTGGTGTCATCAATAAGCATTTAATTTGCTTTTAAAACAGGTAATAAAGAAGGAAACTGTTTCTAATATAAGCCAATTTTCTGGTATCTGAAGCATTGCAGGTTTTTCGGCAAGGGTGATAACAAAAAAGCTTGGCGGATGATGGTTTGCAGAGGCTGCCGCTGCTTCTGAAGACAAGGATATGTAGTGCTGCTGTGGAGGCAAGGATATGTATGTCTTATCTTTAAGTCACATAACTGCTGAATGTAAATCAGCATTACTGCCTCATTCATCAGCATGATGGCTTTAATTGTGGAGCTGGAAGATTCATTTATAATGTCTGGAAAATGGCTCAATTTTCAGGAGGAGCATTTGGATTAAATGATCAATGCTGCAATGAAGAAGTGATTGTTTGTAACCCTGGAATCTTATTCTGATCCAAGAGAAAACTCCAAAGAATATAGCCATGAATAGCAACTATTTTTATTTCTACAGGTTCCTGGATTCATTAGGATTTTGATGGTATTTAAGCATTACATCACTGTACCTGCGATCGAGTTTATTAATACTAATTTTTGTGGGAAAACCTTTTCTATATTTTCTTCCTTTTAGAAAGCAGAACAGTTATCAGGATTCACCTAAAAGCCTCTTGGATATCACTGGTGTTTCTTTAGTCACCTTATCCTGCATTGTTGTCCTCCTTTAATTTAAGCACATCTGAAATCCCAGAATAGTAGAGAGAAACAAAGCACAGTTTCCACCACAAATAATGGAAGCAGAGAGAGGAAGGACGAAAGAGTGAGATTGTTGGAGTAAAGAGCCATGAAACCTATCATAATCACAGATTGCACAACCTCCATTGCCTGTGAGGGTTTTTAAGATCCATTTTTATAAACTGAAATCTTCTGAGCTTTCTACAAGTAGACTGGAAGTGTTTTTCTGTTAGCAAGACTAATAGTGACTATGGCAGATGCAGGTAGAGTGTTCACCAAAGAATAAAATGTGTGTATCTGCAGCTAAGTCAGTAGCAACCATCATCCCAGCAGCTAATAGAGTTGTCCTGGCCCTTCTTTGCTCTAACCTTGCAGGAGGATCACATAAGAGCTGTATGGGGAGCTCATAGCAGCTTAACCTTATGAATCTTGATCTCTTATGGGAGCACAGTCTACAGAGCTATCACCACTGGAACACTAGCTTCTCCTCACAAAAAAGAAGGTGTTTGAATGCAGACATTAGTCTTCACAATGTGATAGCTATTTTCAACAACAGAGGATGGTGCTGAGAAGTGCTTTCTACAAATCTGAGCCAGGAGAGCCCTTTTCTTGCTTTCTATGTTGTTCTGCACAGCATGATGTTGCCCTGAATATTTTATTACTACTGGGAAAAACATCCTAGCAGAACAAACTGGATTTATATCTATTGACTTCTGAGAACTGGCTGCAGTGACTTTGTCCTGACAGATAGTCCTGTCCGAACTGAAACACGGGAGGCTCCCTCTGAACATCAGGAAAAGCATTTTTACTGTGAGGGCGGCCAAGCACTGGCTCAGGCTGTGTCGTGTGATGGATTGACCTACACTGGATGTTGATTGCTCACCAAATCACTCTGTCAGTCCCCTCCAGCCAGACTCAATACACTTGGAGGTATTCAGAAGCCATCTGGACACAGTCCTGAGCAGCTGGCTCTAGGTGACCTTGCTTGAACAGTCAAAGGGACCAGATGACCTCTAGAGGTCCCTTCCACCCTCAGCCTTTCTGTGATTCTGTGATGTCTTTGTCTTCAAAAAACTTTGCACCTTATGTGAATGTTTATACAGCAGCAACAACTTTTATTTACTTTGAAGCTTGTTACTGAGAAAAATAATGTATTGTTTGTAGCTGATCCTTGCTCATCAAGGTGGCTGTTAAATATATTGAGTATGTTATTTCAGGGAGGCGTGGAGTATAAAGAAACAGCAGAAGCAGAAGAGCTGTAGCTGTTTGAGACCATCCATCCAATTATTTGCTGGGTGTCTTCATTAGATGATAGTATGGTGTGACATCTTTCCCTTGGACATTACTAAAGCAGTATTCTAACAAGAGTTCTTCACTTTTAAGCCTTCCACTGATTGGAAGGCTCCTGATGACAGCTTGAAAGTTACCGCCTCTTAGTGGTTTCAGAGCCACTTTCACCACATACTGAACAAATGGCACCAGAAAGATGACACTGATGTCACCTTCAAGTTGTCATTTCAAATGGTTGGAGGATGTCGACAATGAGGGTAGAATAATCCTAGTGGGCAGTAGGAGAGACAGCAGCTGTCTTTTTTCTCTGTTGCTTGTCAAATGCTGGAAGCACCAAGGTTTTTGTTATGTTCCTGAAGCATATAGAAAAAGGAGTTCGGAGTTCTAAAAAGTTTTAAATTCCATATTAGGTAACTAGCTTAATTCACTTGCTTTCTCAAGCTGACTCAAAGGTTTTCCACTTTTTGGGCACCAACAAAGTGGCTATTTAGATATTTGCAAGGAATCCATAATGGATATTCTATACTGCTGAATAATTGTTCAAAGCCTTTTAGAGTAATTTTTGGACTGGAACTAAGTCATACAAGTCACACTGAGCTGTTGTCTGGGGAATTCTAGCTTCAGCTGAGGGGGAAGCTCTTTCTCAAACTTTGCTGTAAGCATGTTTAGATCTTAACATGAGACTGCTTGTAAGATAGGAAGAGAAAAAACACCATAAAAACTGGAAACCTGAATTATCTTCTACTTCGTGTTGACATTTTTTCTTGATTATTCTTTGCTTTAGACACTAAATACATATCTAATTTTCCCATTGTCATCTCTGTTTTCTCTTCTTTGTTTGGCTCTGGAAGGCTGCTGGATCAGAGAAAGCTCAGGTTTTCTCATCATTCAAATTGTAGGTGATGTGGAAAGCGGATGAGTTTGAATTGCTGGTTAGCAGCGTGGGCTCAAGCCTGCACTTCCATTTCAGTACAGATGTTTCCATTCCACTAATACTGAATTATGCAGTCATGTCAGACATACTAAATGATATCAAACTAAATGATTTGGAAATAAGAGTTCAAGAGACTTGTTCACTGCTCCATTATGTTCACATGGGAAAAAAAAAAAAGTGCTGAAAACCATTAGTATTTTCTCAAGTACTTTTTTTAGTTTCTGATTAACTGGCTTATATTTTAATGTAATAGACCTATTTAGCGCTCTGGGTTTGTTCAGTTTTAAACTACTCTTTTTTTGTCTTCACTAGTTGAGGATTTTATAGCTGGTGATCTGCTCTAATCAATTCTCATCATGTTTTCTCACACCTTTCAGTCACCACTTAACCGTTTCTCATACCCTGATTTCTCCGAGTTCCCCTTAATCCCTTTGTCTGCCCTGTACACATTCTTGTTGTGCTCTGTCTCCAGTCCAGTGGTGGTTTTCATAGAATCAACTAGGTTGGAAAAGATTTAACTTTTTTTTAAGATTTTTCTAATACAGGTTCTAGTCATCCTAACAGCAAGCACTGGCTTCACTGTATAAGCTTGTTGCACACATCTGCGTTGCAGTGTGTGTCTGAGTGGGTTATTTCATCTCATTTTCCTGTGCACGTTCTACCTGTCTTGGCTTTCTCAGATTGTGAATTTTTGATTTTTTGGACTTGCTCAGCAAAACTTTTTTAGGGGATTTTTATTTTATCTAGAATATGTAGGGATTAATAATTATTACAATATCAAGCCACTTTCTGTGTGTCCCAGATGTATTTTATCTTACCTGTAGTTGTCTGTTAGCTATATTCTTACATATCTATATATGAAACCAGTGCAATGATGTTCTTGGTGGTGCAGGCATTTTGTTCTGAGCAGTTACATTGCTGCTGTAACTGCAAAGAGTCCTCTGAAAAGTTTAAGAGACTGAATCCTATTCTGAACTATTCTGAACCCTAAAATAACATTAAAAAATTATATAATAATGTGAATGGTGTCTCCATGAGTCACCATCTGCCTTGGGAGAAATTCTATCCCATGATCCAGCCAAATATCAGATGAAATCATAAGGTCCCTCTCACATATATTCCTCTAGGAATGAGTCAGATGTCTGGACATTCCTCCAACTGCTTTTCCTGTGCCTTCCTAGAGCAAAGGTGATGTATATAATGCAAACCAAACAATTATCACCAGATAATCCCTTTTCTTCAAAGCTCCACATTTTTGTATGAAGCTTTCATTAGAAGCATATCAGACTTTTTAATGATTATGATTTACTGACTCCAAGGTTTGGACATAGTCTCTGTGTAAAATAGATGTAACTATTAAAAATACAGAACAAGATTTTATTACCTGGACAGGAATAGAATGAGGCGCTTAGAAACAAAAGGAGCATTAGAGAAATTATGGCTATAATTTACAGGAGGGGGGTGAACCTTTTTAAATTATTTGGCTATTCACTATTGTAAGATAAATGATGATAACCTTTTACAATTAGAGAGGATATCCTAACTTATAAGGAATTCTGCTCAACTTTGACATTACAAACCCCTCTTTTCCCACTGCAAGGTATGAATGCCATTTGCATGCGCATCTGTCCTGGGTTCAGCAGTAGCAGTCGTTTTTTCTCTTTCTTAGTAGCTGGTGCAGTGCTCTGTTTTTGACTTTTGGCCTAGGAACAGCACTGATAACACCGATGTTTTCAGTTGTGCCTTTGTAATGTTTAGTCTAACCAAGGACCTTCTGAGCC
>JANHGB010014291.1:0-22058 GCA_026283785.1 Coracopsis vasa | reverse complement strand
GGCCAGACGTAGCCGGGCTGTCACGGCGCCGATGGTGACCACCACGGCGGCGCGCTTCCCGCCACCCAGCTCGCTGACCTCCTCATCGGTGAGTACGATCGCGGCCGCCGGGCCGCGGGGGACCTGCTGCCGCTGCCGGCTCTTTGTCTGCTCGGGCAACTTGAACAAAAGGAGAAACTCGGATGAACTCTCCATCTCTCCCTCTCCTCCTCTCCCGGGTTATCTCATTTTCGGCAACTTTATCCAGAGAGATTTACTCAACTTTCTCCGAGCTCTCCCGCCGCTTAAAAGCGAGCGGCCCCGCCAAGGCTCGTGAGGAAATCTGGTTTCAGAGTTTGAAGAAAGGCGAAGGTACGTTCGGACTTCGGGGTTATTGTTCTTCGTCGGCTCCCTCGTTGCCCCCTCCTCCTCCCTCCCTTCAAGCTGCCCTCTGGGCTGGGAGCTGGGGGTGCTACGGGCCAGCGAGCCTTTTCTTTGTACTTCTCGGAGCACATGCAGGTATTTTGGGGAGGGTAAGGCAATCATTCCGCCCTAGCTACGGTAATGTAGGCTGGGGGGCACTGTTCAGGGGGGTCTTGCCTCCTCCTTGTGCTTGCTTTGTATTTCGTTTTAGTGGTTTATTTCTCTTTCTTTTTTTTGGCGGGGGGGAGGAGGGAAGTGGGCTCAAAGAGCTTTCTGCGTCGGGCGGTGGTTTTGAGAGTTGGGACAGAGGAAAGCTGAAGACAGGGAAAACTTCTCGGGATTGTAGGGGGTACTGGGGATCCTGGCCAAGGAGTGGGTGCTGCTGGGCTGGGCAAGGCACAGTAAGGGAGAAAGAGGTGCTCTGCTGGGTGCCAGCCAGGGCCGGGAGACCGGGAGCACACCACAGAGGGTCACACATTGCTGCTGTTGGACCATCCCGAGGGAGCAAGGTGCGCAGAAGTGCGAAGGGACAATTTTAGGAAGGGAGAGACTAGAGGGAGGACTTTGTTCTTCCGAACGCATTGATCATAGCAGAGTGGGAGAGTGGGAAGGGTCAGTCCAGGTTTGGCCTCCCCTGTGCAGCTCCGTCCACTTTGTCCCTTTGAAAGAGCAGTAGTCGCCTTGGGTTTTGTTCCATTCTTTTTGGTATTCCCGCTTTCTAGAGTGAGCATCACAACTTCAGAAAACTTACTTAAGTGCTCTTTGTACTTTGCTTAATTGTCTTGATTAATCTAGTGTCTTATTATTTCCCCTTCCATTTTTCTCTGCTATGTAACAACAGCCACTTTTCCTCCTTTTTCATCCCAGTTCACTACTTTCCTTTTCCTGTTTTATTTTCTTGTCCTAATTTGGCAACTGTCCCTCTCCAACCTTAGATCTGTTTCAGAATTTTTGAGGTCTCTATTTTTCCACTTTTTATTGTCACTCATTCGCCTTTTGCCTGGTCCCTTTCCACCTATTCTTCTACCTGTATGCTTGCTTGCATTTCACATGAAAAACTCTTTTGACAGGATCATTCTTTTCATGCATGCGTAAATACACTCAGATTTCTCCTCATGTAAAGGAAACATAGAAGCTTCTTCTTGTTCCCTCTTCTAAAATTTTTCTTCTGTGGTCTGCCCTACATGCATGTTACTCAGTTATGCAGACAGATCTTCTAGCAAAAATTCTTGTGCGTCAATCAATATTAACCTTTCTTCTTGTTCTTTATCTCTGTGCACATACATCTTCCAGTCCCTAAGAGTTTCTTCTAGTTCCTCTTTGTCATCCTTGGTGTGGAAATTTGTTCTTTTCCCTTTCCTCCTCTCCAGCTTGGTAGACCCAACACTGTTCTTCACATTGTTATTCCCTCCAGTGTGGAATACTCAAACTTTTCTTTCCATTCCTCATATTCCCCTTCTCAACCTAAGCAAAAATTTGCTGTTGGTACTTCTGAAGGAGCGGCACAGCAGGAGTACCAGTATAGACAGGCACAGGTTTGGTTCCTTTAGCTTGCTTCTTGCTGGGCCAAGTGTCAACAATGATACTTGTTGCTGAAGTCCTGGTTGTAGTAGTACATCTGCTGATGGGGATGCCTTGGGGGAATGCTGAGCCAGGGCTAAAGGGAGAGGAAAAGATCACTATATCCACCATCCTGATATGTTTCCTTAAAAAGTTTTGAAGAGTTTTATTTTTGTTACTTGGGGCTTTTTTATCAGCTTATTCTTTCATGAGTTTTGAAATACCTGCCAGGGCAGCCGAAAAGCCTTTTTATTACCTTTGTTTCCTGTCACTTCAGTGCTTTCTGTAATGTAAGACTGTAAAATGTGTAGAGAAATATGAAAACCTTTTTCTTAAAGCATCTTCTGTTACACTGCAGCCTGGTGATGTTTTTAAAGTGAAGTGCTGTCACCAGGCTTTGAGTTTAGGATGTGCCTAAATTTGTGAAGAAATATGTGTTTGAAATTATTCAGAAGATTGTAACTTTATATTGGTACGTTAGTCCCTGAGCAGTGCGGCAGAGTTACTGTGCCGAACTAACACTTCTTCCTTTTATTTGAACAGGTCAAAACATGGTCGTCAGGGAAAATGGGATGGTTGCCAAAACATCAGTGTGTGATAGGTGCCATATTGCATTTATTCTCCGAGTGGTGGAATACAGCTTGGGATTCTTCAGGGGTGGCTAACACAGTATAAACTGTACCATACAGCTGCTGAATGTCTTAACCATTTGGATTCATACATAACTTCTGGAAGAAGTGGAGGAGCCTTTTGTCAAAATTTGAGGATATTGTGTAAAATGCTGCTGAGACCCATTTGGATTATATTGCCGTCTGACATCAAGGTTCTGCAGCTAATGAAAGGTATGCTTCTCCTCTGTTGCAAAAATGCTATGTCTCATACATCCAATACTCAGCACATTGTCTTCATTTTAAACAAACTTGCTTTGTAACTTTCTATCTGTTTTGTCTTTGCCTTGCTGCTGATGCCTACCAATAGTTTTGAGTCGTGTAATCTGACAGAAATGCCTTACTAATGGTTTGACAATGTTTATATCTTAAAAGTAGAAGGAAGAAGTGAACATTTCTGCTTTCAGAGTTAACTGATATTTTCGACATAGTTACTCCACTTGATCTAGGAGTGCTTAGCAGCTCTAGAAAATCAGACTAGTTAATTTTAAGAAAGAGAAGTTAGAATCAATTTAATCAAAACATTTTCCACAACTGGGATTTTCCAAATAACTGACTTTGTTTAAAGACATATTGCTATTTTGAGTTGAACTCAATAAAACACCCTTCTACTATTTAACCTCTCTTTTTCTGCATAGCAACAAAACTCTAATGGATGGCTTGTATGGAGGAGAGAGCAAATAGAAGTATTTAACTTAAAAATTTGAGAGATTCTTTTGTTTCATGTATTTTTAAAAGTTTTGATTTAAGGTTACTTGCAGAGCATGTTTGCATCCTGAATGTCCTAGTACTGTGAAAATCTATTGAATACAGACAGTACTGAGTTTTCTTGTTGTTGTATGAGATAACCAATGTACAAAAATAAAATGAAAACTAGTGGAGAAAACAAGCTTTTAAAGAGTTATTAGTGAATAACAAATTGTTATTGAATCTAGATTGTTAATCCAATAGTGAGGAAAACATTGAACCCCTTAGTGAACTATAAAAATTATAAAGAAAAATTTAAAACTACTTTAAATCTGATCTTTTCATACCTGCTTTATGCAGTTCTTCTTCATAGCTAGAAATGAATGACATGAAAACAATTGGGTTTGTTGCATATTTCAGCTCATCTGATTGGTTCTAGCCTATACCATATGTAGGGCAGACAAGTATTCATAATCTTAAGAAAAGTGCTGAGCTGGCTGGCCTACTTTAGAGCAAAATAGAAATCTGAACAAATGATCACTTGTTATCCTTTCCAGTTGTAAATGGAGATAGAAGAGGCAATACACTCCTAATTTCCTGGTTCTGACCATGATTTAATAAATACATACTCTTAATTTTCTTGATTATTGAGGATAAGATTTTTGTTGCATACTGATTGCAATTAATGTACGTTTAGATTTCCATTCTTAATGTTCTGCATTTATGCTATTTTTGAACTTTGCATGACTGAAGTTAGCTGTAAGAAAGTCCTTATTTTGAAGTCAAAAAAGGAAAGTGTGAGCCTGTTTGTAGAAAGAGGAAAAATAAAAGGAATAATAAATGGATTGTGCTGGATAAAAATATTTAGAGCTGCTGTCTAGTGTCTGCTTGGAAAAGAAGCCCAGTCATTACATTTCTGTATTTAAAGGAAACCAAAACTGTGATCCATTTTATTTTCTGGTTAGATTTTTTTCTTGTTTAGTTTCTTCTCAGGCACAGGCATTTGCCACTATTTAGGAAAACTAAACTGGACAGGAGAGGTACACTTCATTTATCTGCATGAAAGCCATTAATTTTCATCAGCACTAAAAACTGAAGTTTTACTTACAGTTAATGTAAATAGAGAAAACTCCTGATTTTGGCTCAGTGTGAGAGCTCACATAGGTTGAATTTCATCATTGCCATAGGATTCAGCATATATTATGTGAATTATTAGATAGATACATTTGGTTTTGTACCTGAAATATTTCAAAATATTCATAACTTGGTGACAAAACTGTTAAGATTTAAAGAGGGGGAGTACATTTTAACTGTCTTCAAATTTGTTTGGACTATTTCCAATTAAATGAAAAGATGTATTCTCATATTCAGAGATAAGATCTGCAGTGAGAGGGAAAGTAGGGCCAGCTAGGAAATTATTAGTGGTTCTCAGATGGAAGGTGTGCTGTGTTGGTGGGAGGTGAGACCCTTGCAGGACTTGCACAGAGACAGGGAAAATGTACTTTACAGGCTTTAGCTAGAATGTCCTGTAACTTTCTCCTGGGAGCAGTTCCAGCAAAAGGGGCAGCAACAGCAGGTGAGACAGGAAACGGATAAAGGTTGAATGTTGTGAGGAAGAAGCATCACATAGGCCCTGGGTGGGGTGATGGGAATCACCTGTCTTAACTGGGGCAGAAACCTGCCCCACTACTTTTAGTGGGGGGCTGATGGTGAGTTGGTTGGGAGTTGTTGTTTGAAAGAAGTGTTTCAGGTATGTGGCCTCTAACACTATAGCTCTCAAGTGTGTGAGAGGGTTGTTTTTGTGGTTTGTCTCTGGGTACAATTGCTTGTTTTGCTTGTGGCTGTCCTGGAAGGGGATGGAATTCCTTACAGGTGTACTGGTTAATACGGGATTCGCAGTGAGCTCTGAACTGCACCTCACAAGCCTACCCTAGGATGTGTGGTCACTAAGCTGCTAGCAGAACTCATACCTAACCTAAAACCACATCAAACCAGATTCAGGCAAACTAAGAAGCAGCTCTTCCTTTGAACTGTGCTGTCAGTTAAGAAGGTCTTCTAGCCAATGTACTTTGTTGCATGAGAAAGTGTCTTGTTCCATGTAACTGTGGTGAAAATAACCATGGCCATGCTCTCGGGCTAGCAGAGCGTAAGTGCAGAAGAGGTTTACCAGGTTGCAAGAAGAGCTTTTACAATGTATTGTGGATAGGTGAGTGGCAGTGTTGGAGTTGTGTGTTGTAAGGAATGAGCAGAGGAGAAAAGGACAAATTTTATAACTGCTGGATTTTTAGGTAGTAGATGAAAGAGGTGGTATATGCAATAACTTCCTATCAATGAAGATCTAGGAAGGTAGAAATGAAAATGTGATAAGGACTTAATTTTTAGCTTCATAGAGTAGAAATCATAACTGAAAATATGATTTTTTAAAAAATTTTTGTTTTTCTGCTTTTATTTGTCACCTTACGAGGTAACTTGAGGTACAACACTCTTGGAGAATCAGTATAAGCATTGCCGTATGGTTTGCTGTTTTTTACCTTGTGTGAACAAATTTTGTGAGAAAGGTAAAAGTCAAACAAGGCTTGAAGGAGAGAGCTGCCATTCAAAATATGTGGGCTGGAGCAAGTTACACTATACAGTTATGACTGAGAAATACTAGCATGAAAACTTATAATGAAAAGGAAGCTTCTGACATGCAAGCTGCTTTCTGTGAGATGCTATCAGTTACGTTAGGACACAGGCATATGGTGTCTGGAATAGTTTTCTTTCTCTTGATTGGATTTATTTTATGTAGCAAGAAGCTTTCCAACTCACCAATGGATGTTATCTTGATTCTTTTTTTTAACTTGCATTGTCATAATATGAAATTTGTCACAAACTATTTATGAAGCCTGAAGTAGGGTGCTATTGTGCCTGATACCTTGACCTTTCCTTGATTAAAATGCATTGATGTCTTTGGGCTTGGTAGGGGAAAATAGATAAACTAGGGGGATTTAGAATATTTTAACACAAAATTAATTGTAGTCTTTGTGTAAGGGCAGACACAGTGCTTCTCCTGAAAGGTTATGAGACTACTGCAAGTGTGGCTTCTGTTTTCATATCTATGAATGTTGTAGATTAGTGAGAGTATATTGTGTTTAATTCTAGTTCTAACAAAAAAGAAAGAAGAAAGTGCTTCTACCTAATCTGGCTGTGAGCGTTCCTGCTAAAAATAGCAAAACAGTTACATTGTTTATACTTAAAGTTAAACAGGCCCTCTACTTCTTTTCAGCAACAGTGTTGCCACCTAATAAACTGAACTGCGTTTTGATACATTTTGAATGTTTCCGTATCAATTTTCAAGGCCTGTAAGCTTTCCTCTGTGTGAGTATTTATTTATTTATTTAAACTGTTCCTAAAGCGTTTTGTACGTGAAATGAGTTGCCTTAAACCCTGCGTAGGGAGACGAGTGTGGTGTTGCTCTGGTATTGGCATTACTTTCCCTTCGGAGATAAGGGAGAGCAGTGAATTAGAACTGAATGCTTGCAAGGGATTCCTTGCAGGCATGGAAGGCAAGTTGGTGTGGAGGGAGGGGGTAAGGCGTGTGGTTGTCATAAACATTAATGATTAGACAACAGAAGCAGGTATTCTGGGCTGATAAGGATGTAGTCTGTAGTTGTGAGCCAGTGATGATGAGTGAGGAAAGGAAGTGGTGAGGCATCTTGGAAATGAGGACTGGCGATTAATGTGATAGAGAAAGGAGAGGTGGATATTTGTGGGAATGGGTGGGAAGCTGTTTGTCATAATTTGTCTGGAGGCCTGTGCCATCAGAGCATTTCTAATAGAAAAATCTAGAGAAATCTTCAAGCAGCCATAGCATATGTTATAAGTATCTTGGGAAGCAGTATATTGGGTTTTTTTTGGTGTATGATAAAGTCGTTTCTACATAATGATGTGCAAGAAAGCTAAGTTAGCTTTAGCCTTGCATATTTTGAACTATATCTTCTCCCCAGATAACAGCAGTCTTCAGCTGAGGATATAAATTAGCTTCTTCTGTTTGGCTTCACAATACTGTGCAAAGCGAAAATTCATTTAGGTAAGTGGTTCAGGAGTTGCATATGTTGTTTTGAGGTTATCTCAGATGTGAGACTTTGTGTGGCTGCTTGTTTAGTAATCTTTCAGAATTTGCAAATGGGTTTTTGGTTGCTATCAGTGTTGCTCTGTGCATGTGCTCTGAAAATAATAGAAGTTGTAATGGCTCCAGAATACCTAAGAAGGTATGCTAGATTATGCAGCAAACACTGAGGTGTATCTAAGCAACTTGCTGCTTTTGTGGAGACTGGTGTAGTGCCACACAGGGTATTAATTTAGGCCTGTAAGCTGCTTTAGATGTTTAATGGTGATAGACTTGATCTGTTAATTGTTTCTTCTCTGCTGAGATTGCATGTGATATCACTCCATCTCTGCTGGTGCTGGAGCTGACCTGAGCTGGTTGTAGCCTGAGGATTCTTCCCTGGGCTGCCTTGTGGGGTGTGAACAAAGACTCAATTGTGCTTTGTAGAGAGGCTATTGTTTAAAGGGTTTGGGTTTCAAGTGTTGGAAGCTGGAAAGGTGTTGGAAGAGACACTCTTTCCCTTACAGAAGATATGTAACCCTATTGGTAAAACCCAGAAGATACGACAGATGATGAAGGGTGCGCTACCTGTGGGGCTTAAGTTTGCCATTTTCAGAGTTATATGATGCAATATAGGCAGTAGTTTTATTCATTCAACCTTCTGGACTGGACCTGTGGAGCGTATTTACGCATGGGTCCTTACTGAAAAACAGACAGTGGAAGAAAGAGTGGCTCTGGTTCACAACTTCATGTTTTCAGTATTTTTCTTTTTCATTTTTTTTTCCTTTTATTGAAATTCATTATACTTGCAAAAGAAGAAATGAAAGAAATGTAATTCTAGCCCCAGATCTTGTTCTTTGTCATGTAGATACCTTTCAGCTTCAGGATTTGTATGCATTATTTTTATAGTCTTAAGAGTGTGCATTATGTGGCTTTATCAGTTTAAAGCTTTCCTTTTGTGTGTGGTAGAAATCTATGTCCTAGATCATGGCTTGGTTTATCAGATTTGGATTAACTGCCATTTCTCCTTTTCAAGTAACTTCTTTTCCATGGTATCAACACCTGATATTTGAATATTATCATCCATCTTCAGGAGACTTTGATGCATGAGCATTTCTAGCCTAATTTAGTTGACTATTTGAATACATTGTGGAAAACTTTGTTTAAATTGAGAGAAAAGTTGAGTGATTATTGCTTTTAAAGCATAAATGGGAACATAGCTTACAAAAACAAATTAGCTGTCCCTGTAAAAATCTATATTGTCAACTTAGTAACTCTCTATACATCAGCTATGGGAGTTAGCTAGGGAGGGTTTGATGTATATCTCCTGCAGGAATTCCAGCACTTGGGTAGTGGAAGAGGGGGCTGTAACCTGGTATATGCTCATGACAGCAGTTCACCTAGTAATAGTACTTTATCTTTGCGAATGCAAAGAAATCAATCTACTGCTTTGACATTGAATTGTGTGTTGCAGTTGGAATACTTTTGGGGTATTTTCTTTCCCTGATTGGAAAGGAAGTTTTAAAGGCAACAGTAAGAGAAAGTTGTTCCCATTCCCCAAAGAAATGAACTGACAATTTGCTTAATGTTCATTGAGATTGGTTTTGGACCACATAATACATCTAGATGCAAGATTAACTAGATGCTAGTTTATTTTAAATGTCTTATTTAAACTCATAATTATCATCTTCCTTGTATGTATTTTAGTGTATAGTAGCTTAAAACTAATGCCTGAAATATTTTCAGCAGCTGATTTGAGTTAACCAGTGCACTTTTTTCCTGTTTAGCCACCAACATTTGAGCTACTGTGACTGAATCCGGTCATCTAGGTCAATTTTCAGCAAAGCCAAATAATAGTAGTTAGTGACTTCTGTGGTGATAAGGACCACTGATGTTTTTGGGAAAGCAAGCCAGACATCAGAGCTTCTGTGTGTGTGTATACACATACATTACATGCTTACATTTTAGACATATATATATATACAGACATGTGCACTTTCACACCACACAATCCAAAACTAAACGTCTGATGCCTGATGCAGATTTATGTAGAAAATGGGTAGATTTTCCCCCTCTGTTGGAAGCAGTGTCTAGTGCATTCCCAAATGTTGCTTTTGCTGTCTTTTGTTGGTGGTCTTCTTTGCTGTCTTCTCTTTTTGTTTTGGTTGTCAGCTACTTAAAATTAAATACGCACCCTGTTCCAATTTAGTTGTAATTTAATCACTTAAAATACATCCTGTGTGTAAATTCTGGTCAGTCAAAAAACATATAATGGAAAAGTGTTTATTGAATAAATAGTGATCAGGTATATTCTGAAAGAATTCACTGTAATCAGTTGTAAAACACTTTATCTCAGTCTTATACATACTGCTCACTCCTTCCCTTCCCCCCACAGAAGGCACCACTGAAAAGCAGCAAGGCATATCTGAAGTGGAGCTATGACAAGCACTAAAAAATTAGTTTTCTCAACTGGTAATCAAATCATTTTTTTCAACTGGTAATCAGTTTGACTTAACTTTCTTTGTGTATGTATAATTCATATATGTATGTACACACCTATATGCGTTGGTTGGATGTAATTCATTGCTTTAAATTATGCACAGTGTAATGCTCAAGGTTGCTAGAGGATATTTATAAGTTTTCTATCTAGTTTTAACATCTTCATTAAGAATTGCTGTGTATGCCATCAAAGCTATGTGTGGAGCGTTACATGTTGTAGCCTTTGTGCAGAATAGATGGGCTAGTGGCTCTCTGAGACAAGCAAAAGGATGTTTGCAAAGGAAGACCAGAACCATTCCCAGACTGATTTCTTTACATTTGCAAACGCAAAGAAATCAATCTACTGCATTGACCTTGGATTGTATGTTGCAGTTGAAATAGATTTTTGCCCTGAACACTGTTGCAGAAGGCAGTAAGTTAAGATATGATGGATCTGAGTGAGAGTAGGACAGAAAACAGGCAGAATAAGAATTCTTTTGCTGACTTGTGTGTTTGAGATTATTGCCCAGGGTTATGCATCTTGAGTCTTTTCTGAAAATGCTGGCACAGTCCTGTAAAGCGTAGCTGGGCTATGGTCCAATAACTGTGTAGGAGGGCATATTCTAGATATTGAAAAATGTGTATAGCAGTATTAAAAATAAGGATTTATCAGAAATGATGTACCCAAGTGGTGATTGCTGAATAAAAGTGGTGTATATTTGAGGCTTCTGTTTGCTTAGTGTGAATAGTCATGTGCAAACACCCCAGGAACTGCCAGGAGCCATTACTGCATATAACATTTCCCCTTGTTGTTTTCTACCATGTGTAGTGGTTTATGGCCATGATTTGTTTAAGAGGAGTAGGGTGGTTTTATTCTTATTTTTATTCTGAATGCTTCCAGGCTGAAGAGAACTGAAGTAGACTTTGTTATTTCAGGTCAGTGCCTGTATTAACTTCTTGGCAAAAACTTGTTATGGATCACATGCTGCCATCACTGCAAAACACAATAAGTGAAATACAGTATCTCTAGTTCTGCTTAGGTAAGACCAATTCCTTCTATCGAAAACCAAAAAAGAATCTCTGGAGAGGCAGCAGTTGAATTTAACATGATAACCACTTGCCAGAAAGATCCTTGATAGTAGTTAGCTTTTGAGGGAGACACAGCCACTTAGATATGTTTTTGAGGAGAACCCAGGAAGCATATTGGCATATCTGTTGGGTAACAAATGTTGTTGTATGTATTTTTAGTGACTTTTGACTTAATCTGCCTCTTGACAGTCAAAGTTGAGAAATACAGACTCAGGAATATTGCTGTGAACAGCTGATGTGTACATTTGAGTGTAGGGCCATCCAGGCTTTATAGCAGAGCTGGCAAAATCTGTAGGTATTATTGGCCATCTTATTTTTGTTTTCCCAAGTGGGAACGGGAACAAAAATTAGGCATAATAGAATATTTAATTTGTCCTATATTTTTTTGTGTAATTATTGTTCTTTATTGGTTCTTCAGTTCTTGGATTTAGAATTGCTGTTAGCTGCACATGCCAAATTATTTTATGTTGAAATTCAAATAAGTAGAAAATGTATTTGAAAAAAATTCTGCATAAGAATTCTGCATTAGTTAATTTTAAAATGAAATCTTATACTTCAAGGGTCAAAGTCTTTTGTTTGTGGAAAATTATCCGTATAGAAGCTCTCTGTGTCTTTAACAGAAATGTTCTGTAATTTATGCTTGATTTTTCTGCTAGGTTAATGTTAATTAGTTTAACGTATCACTCATAAAAGATGTCATAGTTGAGTCATTGTGTAGGTAACAAATCTTGCACTGGCTAGCAATGAAGAAATATTACCTCTATTAAAACCCACACTTAAACTGTGGAGTCAGTAAGGACTCGTGGCATTTTGCAGTCATCCAGCGTAATGCATTTTAATGTGTTTGGTGGTGTGAGGTTTTTTTCTTGGGGGGCTGTGTGGGGGATAAGCAAGTGAGGCAAATCTTTCAGATTATGCAGTTCAGCATATTATGTAGCCTGTGCCAAATGAGAAATGTAGAAATGTTGGTTCACCCTGGGGTTAGGGCTGCATACTGCAACACTGATTTAACCTGAATACAATCTGCCCAGTGCTGGGTTACCCAAAGAAAGCATACATAAACAGTGGTCAAAAAGCTTAAATTCACTTATATTCAGAAAACAAATAATTTGATATTAATAACACAGCTAAACAAGTATGCATGCTTGTAATTAGCTAAGTAGTTTTATCCTTCTCTGCCCAGAGAGAAACATTAGAGCTGGGTCTGTAGTGGAAAGCAAATTTCAATTGTAATTGTAAAGTGTTTAGTGTGACTCCATAATCCCTCTTTTTTTTTTTTCTTAATTCTTCCCCCCTCTCCTCAATAATCCCTCAGCTTCTCAGAGGAGGTGGTGATATAGTGCTGTCAACACAACTGTAAGCCTGTGTTGAGTCTGTGTGCTCGGCTGTTACAGGCGTTCCAGAGGATGGGACAGACAAAGCAAGTTAGTCTGATCAGACCTCTAATCAAAAGATGCTGCCCACATTTATATATTTATTTTAAGCATCAGAATTGAATGGCAATGAACAACCAAATAGACATTGAGAGTGCTATTGCTTTCTTTGCCTGGGGAAGCCTGGATGAGTGGAAGATGTGGGGTTTTGAAGGTCAGTTTCACTTGAGCAGTACAGGCAGTCATGGTCAAGAGACAGGGACATTACAACAAAAATGTTAATTTGGAAATGCTTAGACCTCCTCCATTGCTAAAGGCCATAAGCACTTACATGGCACAGGAGCAAGGCAATCCCACCAGCATGTGGCAGAGAATGATACTTTAGAGAGCACCTACCGGTGCATCTCAGAAATCATAAACTAACCAAGCAGATTAGTTTGCTTGGAAATCGTGTTTGTTTCCCTGTGGAGCAGACTACTGTAGCTTTGTGGTGAGGTAAACCTAAGGAGGTTGATCCAAGAAGAGTTACTACCTTGTAATAAAATGCAAGTGAAAAAAATGCAAGTAAACAGCCAACATGTTCTGTCATCTTGCAGTCTGAACACTGGAAGAAACTAGGTTACCTCTTTAATCTTTTTAAGTATGCTACTAAATTTGGTGTTTCAGATCCGAGAAATGTCAGCTTGGCAGCAGGTAGAGCTGGCGGAAGAACAGAAGTGCTCTTCTGCCTCCTTTCAAATTGTGTGAGCATTTAACGTCCTTTGGACTGTTTGTATTTCTGTATCCCAGTAGCTGCTGATTTCTGTACCGAGGACTGGTGATCATTTGTTTTAGTGTGAAGATTTAATGAAATTTTGTTCATGAAAATGTACCATTCCTTGACACTCTTGTTTACTGCTCATAATGCTGATGTATTTTTGAGTGTCTCAGCATAGTTGGGTGTAACATAAGGCAGCTATCACTGTCCCTCAGAATAGTTAGTTGAAGACATAGCCATTTCAAAAAACGATAGTTGTCCTAAAATCTTCAGTGTGTCACATTGACCTTTTAATGAGATACTCACTATGAACATTAGGTTTTCTTTTAACTGAAGGAGACTTCTTTCTATGAACAAATTGCTCTTAAGGTGCTGTTTTCCAGAGATGATTTTACTTTTAGCTTCCTTAGCCATTTGCTTATTCATTCATTTGCAATTATAAATTCTGGTTACCTCAGGAGTTGAAAAATTGTGGCAAATGAGCGACTCCTTTCTGAATTTGCTTCTCACCTTGGATTTGCAGTAGGCTTTCAGACTTCCTTTAATTTTAACCATGAAAAATGAATATATTAAAGTAATTTTATTAACATCAAAAAGCTTCAAATTGTTCTCATGTAGCTCTTAAAATTTATAAAGCAGCAGTTTAAGACTGAAATTTTTAACAGATGCTCAGCTATGTTCTCACTATTTGAGCTTAAAGCAGAAAGAATTTAACTCAATTATAATAATGTAAACCTTTTCCTTTTGCTATGCATAATTAAATATTTTCATTTACATAGCACTGAAGTTTAACATTCCGAACAGTGTAGATAAGCAGAAGAAAAAAGCAGTAAAAGATGCATCTTTGCATGCAGAGTAGTAATGCACTTGCTGGTAATCTCACTGTGATTATTAAGAACTTTAACTAGAAATTCATATGCAAATTCCTGTGAATATGGATTGTATTTAGAGGGTGATTATTATTATTATTATTTTTTTTTTTAATTGGGTGCATCTCCTGAAATAGTCATTACCCAGTAATGTACAGTATATTAGAACTGGGACAGGAGTTCAGTAACCTTGATGCATTCTTTTACTTCTTGTTTTAATATATTAATTAGTGGAATGGGTCTGGGGAAAATTAAAATTTCCCTTTATTTGTCAGGCTGATATATGTGATTGCAGAAGACAGCTTGAATGTGCCTGTGTGGAAGCTTGGGATCTCATATGTCTCTGATTTACAACTGGTGTAGGAAAAACTATGCTAGAGGCGGTTATCACTATTACTTTGAGTAATCCTGTGTATCAAATTCAGCAGCCTGCTGTCAGAATGGTATAATGCGAAGCATCAGGTGTTTTAAGGGCTACAGAATAAACCCAAGGTCTGCAAATAAATAGCTGCACTTCCTTAAACTGCTGCTGTTTGTCATGCCCATATAAGCAAAATCTATCAGACTGAAACATTTTTGAGGAAACGTAGTGCAACTTGTGTTGGCTGGTTTAATGTTGCACTCAAATCTTCTTGGAAGTGGGAGGATCAGTAATGTTCCCTGATAGTAAAAATAAAGCCCTTCTGATTCTTCCTGAATTATTAAATTATGTTAATATATTACAGATAATGTCAAACAGCATGTGATTAAAAATGGAAGTGTAAAAGAAAAGTTAATTTCTTGTAGTGCCTTTTTGTTGGCTTGGTTTGGTTGAATGTCATACACCAAAGTAGTTTGGAGGGGTTTTTTTTACATTTATTACGTGCTTCAAATCTCAAAATTAAGTGCCAGTATATTAGATAGATTAAAAAAATTGTATAAATTAGAGTTAAGAGAGGATGGATTTCTAGAGAAAGCTTAGAGTACATAAACACTATTTTCAGCAGATGTACTTTATGACATATATCAAAACACAAAATAAATTGGAAATACAGGCAAAAGGGAGAGTACCTTTGTATATGTATGTGTATGCATGCATTGCAGGTGGTGGAGGGGAGCAGGGGACCTTAAGGGAACTTGTGTGTTTATCTTTGACCTTTCATTTGCATTTCATGCAGGGATCCTTAGCTGATGATCCTTAGCTTTGGGAAATTGTTTTAGTACTTATCTTTCTGGGTATTTCTGTCAATTGTCTGTGCTTCTTCCATTTGTAAATAGATTTTCTAGTGCCTCATAGAAAGTTTTGTCATCTTTTTTTGCCTTCCTTGATGGGGGTGAAAATAAGAGAGCAGGATGCAGGTGAAAAAGAATGAGAATTTAATTTCCACTATAGCAAAATTTCATGTCCTGAAGCTGCTTCTGCTAGCCATCCTTTTAGTATAATGAGGGTGGCTGTTTGCTAAATACAAATCCAAGAGTGTGAGTTACTTGCATAAAGAACAAGTGAAGCTACAAGAATCTCATTCACTTGGATTTTTATATAATCCCAGAAGCTTGTAACAATACATGCGCTCTTGTTTTCTTTCCTTTTGCCTCTAGCATTGATTGAAGAGTGCTTATATGCTCTAAAAAAAGTCTTTGGGACCTCTGAGCACTTTAGATTTAATTTTGTTAGTAGAAATACAACTGGATGATGAGTGTGGTATTCTCTTAATTTTCATTATTCTTTTTGCATTAGCTGTTTAGCATTTTATCAGTTGTCTGTTAGCTTCTTGCTTCATTAGACTTGTATTGCATCTCTGAAGGGTCATGAAAAGTTTGCCTTCTGAAGTAGTTGCTTAGCAGAGAAAATTAATATTTTCTAGATTTTTGAGATGTTTTGATGCTTTGAAGAAAAATGGGTTTGTTTTAGTTTATATTAAGTGTAGTGAATGTATTGGAGATGTGTCGGTATTGTAGTTGGATTACAAAACCAATATATCTATATAAGGAGTAAACATGGTTCTGTGTTTTTTGGTTTCTTAGCTGGATGTTTTAGGTGTGTTGCTCTCCAGCTGGTTTTCCGTGTTAACATATTCTCTCTGAGTCTGTTTCTGTTCATTAACAATTGAATTTTACTATACTGAAGCCTTTGTTTAAGGTGAGATAGGGAATTGTTTCAGTATATGAAATCAGGTATTTATCTAACTGTTTATGTATATGGGGTAGGATCTGATTTCTTTTGGTTGTAAAAATCCAGTGCAGAGAGCTATGTGTAGAAGATGAGGAAATAACTTTCTTGCTTACTGGATTTAGTTCACAATTAGCTTATGCTATTGTGTCTTAATTTATTGCAATATTAGTGTGTTGCTGCTTTACTCAGCCTTTCCCTCTCTTTTTCTATTCTTGACCTGGTCAAAGACTCTTAAAGTAATTGGGCGCCTCTTTCTCATTTAAAAACTAAACAACCCCCCCATGCAAGACATTCTGAAAATAATATTGAAATATTAGGCCTGGGAGTCCCTGGAATACAACCGTTTGTTTGTGTGATATGTGCACTTTCTATCAGGTTTGTTTTTGTCCTGCGGTTTAGGGAGTGTCTATGTACTTTCTACTTCCTAAGCAATTAGTGATTTGTGGATGATTGGGTCCAAGTTTAACTATTTACTTGTAATCTCTAGAGATTAGAATTCCCAGATGTTTTAATACTAGGGACTTCTGTTTTGAAACTGCAGTGAATACTCAAGTCCTTATTTATGTGAATTTAATCCCAGTGCCTGGGACTTGTTCCAGTAAACTCACACATCTGGGTGAGTGCCCAAGCTTTTTGATGAGTTCTTATAATTTGGGTATTGACTTTTGAGGGTTGGAGAGTAGAATCAGGGTATCATCCACTTAAAATATACTTCTTCTGTGGGACCTATTTTGGTATTTGTTAGTATGTCTTAGACCATAGCTCTGATCATGTTGAAGAGGGGCAGGTGAGCAGACCAGACACTTTTGCTCTGATTTTGGTTTTGAGAAATATGATTTTTTCTCTTTTTTCTTTTCTTTTGAGTGCATATTGAAAACAAGACTGCTCCACAGCAGTTTAATCCAATTGAGATTGTGTCAGTGTATCTCATTTTCCTAAGGACTCTGATAGGATAATCCCAGGTAACCCCATCATAAGCTCTTTTCTGCATCTGGCAATACCACTGATGAGTGCTGTGATACTGCAGGTGACTTGATTTAGTTGCTTGAGGTTGCTAGGTCCAGGCTTGGATGTAATAAATCTAACCTGATATATTTTAATACTTTTGAGTGCGAATTTATACAACCTAAAAAGAGAGTGGGGGTGGGTGATGAAGCTTTGGTATGGAATCTCTCTGTGGTGAGACTTTGGCTGCATGCTGGAGGAGTGAAGTATTATTGCTGAAGAGGAAGACCTTGGTAGGAAACAGTTAAACTGGACATACCAGTCCATGGAACTGTCATTGTGTGATAATTAAAGTTGCAATTTATTTGAAATGTGCTCAACAGATGGCACCTATCCCTGCTGGGCTATAGTAGACATACCTGTGTTTTTCATGGCTGTAGGAAATAGACATCTTTTCCTTGAGCTCATTGTGGTGCTGGTAAGAATCATACAGAATAGTTAGGGTTGGAAAAGACCTTAAGATCATCTCGTTCCAACCCCCCTGCCATGGGCAGGGACACCTCGAACTAAACCATGTAGCCCAAGACTCCATTCAACCTGGTCTTGAACACTGCCGGGGATGGAGCATTTCTCACTTCTTTGGACAACCTATTCCAGTGCCTCACCACCCTCACAGTAAAGAACTTCCTTTGCTTTCAGCACTGCCTAGGCTTTCCCATATTGCTTTTGTAGTTGAATTCTTTTTCCTCTGGACTAAGAGGTACTTCTGAAATGTAGGGCAATGAAGTCCCAAGAAGGACCCACCACCCCTCCGTCTGCACCAGTTTTGTCAATTGATATGGGAATGTCATTCGGGGATCTGTCTTATAGAGTATCTGAGCAGGGTGCGTTACATTTCCCTTTGAGGCTTTTCTTTCTTGCCTCTCTGGTGGGAATTTGATTTCCTCCTTCAGTTCTGATTGTTTTGCTCTAAGAGGTAATACACAGTCCTCTCTACTGTATCATTTCTTTGTGGGAACTATTTAGTTGTTATACCAGGATTTTTAGTTTCAGGTTGAGTACATTGGCAGGGTCTAAATATCAGCTTGTGAGCTCTATAGTCAGGATTTCTGAGTGCTATGTGAGGTGATTTTGTTTGTTTGTGTTTTTGTAGTATCATTGTTGGAACTGAAATCTTTGAAGGTCTGTGGTTTGCTGATAATGGAATCCACAAAGTCAGTACCTGGGAAAAACTAGATATCAGTTCTTCCTACCTTTCCCTATCTGTTGGGAGAGAAAGTTTCAGTGAACATCTTTATTAGCTGGGGTTTATATTGTCTACTTCATGACAATCTTTACATGGTTACTTGTATCTGTGACTGCTCTGACAGTGTGAATATGAAAGTTATCTTGCCTACCTATAAAAGGAAGTATTTATGGTATTGGTAAGGAGGGGGAAGAGCTCAGGGGCAGGAATGGTGGTACTTGGTCAAGCTTAAGTTTTGTCTTTCTTGTGGGGAAGGAATAAATGCATTAGAACAGCACTGAGCTGTTATGGGTGCTTCAGGAAGAGTGTGAGAACAGGGCAGGTTTGTATTATGCGTTCACAGTTTGTAGTGTTTTATGGCTTATGAGCTTTGGACTGGACTGAGTGAAAATATCTGTGTAGTTAACAATAATCTGACGATTTTTATTCCTACCACATTTTGAACCCATGGGAGCTGATAGTATTCACTGCACCTAGTGGCACTGAATTCCACAATGAAGAAATCTACTCTTTGGTTTGAACCTTTCAGGAGCTGGGCTCCTCTAATGCCCCTCTGCTGTTGTAGCAGGAAAGGTAATTGTTACTTGCTTCCCTTTCCCTGCCAGCTAGGATCCTGAAGAAATCTGCATTGTTCGCCCTCAGCATCTCTTTGAAGAAATTGAGGCTAAAAGAGCCGCTCAAAAGATCCATCTCTTACCTTTGATTATTTTACCTTCTGTTCTGTGTTTTCTAGTTCTGTTGTGTCCTGTTGAGAGAAGAAACCAGGTTTATGTGGTAATACAGCTTTTTTGTTTTCTTCTGTATGCATTCCATAATAAAAATAATTGATAGTATTCTGTTTCCTTTTTGTTTTCCTTTTGAACTGCTACAGAGAATTAAACTATTTAAATCTATTGTTGCCCCCCAAGTTTGTTCCTTAATGGTATGAGTCATGGCTGCTGATGTAAAGGGAATGCTGGGTGTTCCTTGTCACCCTCTCAATCCACATATGCGTCTGATTGGTTTTTGTTCAATTTCACCTAAAACTCAAATGCTGTAGCCACTAATGATGCTAAAAACTCCTTTTTTTTCCTTTTTTTTGAGTTCGGAGGTTAAAGAAACACTCATCAGAATAAAGCTAAAAAGCTGTAGCTCTTCCAGAGCTGTCCCAGCTGACAGGGCAGGCCAAAGAGCTGAAAGGACTCATTTCACTGGAAGTCAGATACTGAGTATAAGAACCAGGAGAGTATCAGTGGTATGTCCTCATTGTAGGGTAAAAATACAGAAACTTTTTTATTTTTATACCTAGTATAACCAAATAAAAAAGAATATTGCTTGCTACTTACAGGTGTTGGTGGAACAGTATTTTAAGCAAATCTTCTGATTATTGAATCATTAGCATTTTGATAAGTATTTGTAGTAGAAACTTAGCATGTGGCTTTTTGTTTCCTGTTAAATTGTTATTTCAAAAAAAGCTATTTCTCTGGCAGCCATAGGTTTATTTCTGGTTCCTGATAGTTTCACAGAAAAAATGCAAAATAGCTCTCATGGTGAAATCAGCATAAGTCTTTCGTATAGATTATATATCCTGAGGACAAGGAGGAGAGAGAGCAACTAGATGCTCTAAATGCATTTGGAAAGAGCTGTCCTAAAACTGTGTCAAAGTCAATGAAAATACCTTATTTCTTCTCAGTTAACTGAGGAATATGTAGAGGTATGGCACAGTAAGACGGAGGCTGCTGTTACCATGCCTGGATTACAGACATGAAGCGATCTGTGGCTTAATGGGAAATGTAATGTTGCAACTGAGAGGAGAGGCATTTGGAACAGGGAATATCCCCTTGTATGTTGCAGGTGTTGGAAGTGCTTTTATTGTCAGCTTTCAGTTTATGATTTGCAGATTTCCTACAGACCGGGGTGATATCTTGTAGCTGCAGATGTGTGTTCTATAATTCATGACAAAAAAAGTAAACCAAACCAATCAGATGAGTTATACGTTGTATGCTAAAAATTTGTATTTCTAAAAGAAAAATTAAAAATACTCCTACAGTTTGGTTTAATCACTAGAGCTACTTCAGAGAGTTATACAGAGGACAGCCAGCCAATGTATTCCTATTCTGTATTACCAATTTTACTATTTTTGTTCTAGACAGGACTTTATTAAAGCCATTTGAGATGTGATTCTTAAGATATTAAAATTTTTGAAAAAGGCATATGTCAGTCACTTAGGAGCAAAAGGTAAGAGGAAGATCAGGGCTCTTCTAAATTAGTCCCAGAAGAATGGGGTGGCTGAAGAAGCTATTAATTCTTCATGTGTATCCCAGAACTAAAATACAAGTCATGCCAAAGAGCCCATCTTAGTTGTATAGGGAGAAGCTGAGCCCTTTGAGGAGTCTTAAATTAGTTAAATTGGTTGCTAAAAATGTTTCTCCCCTGTACAGATAATATTGCTGATAGCATGTACAAATAATCCTATAAGTTCAGCGAACTTCAGTTTTCAGCTTGATGAATTAAAATATGTAATAATGATCCTTTGGTAGCCACATCTAATGGATTGGTGCATCTGTGTCAAAAATAGAAAGTACCTATGAAAAAGGATGTGGAATCAGATTGATGTCTATTAGCTGTGTTTAATTATTGAACAGCATCAACAGTGTACGGTTTGTCACTAGCTGACACTCTCTTCAAGAAGAAGTGGCAGAAGAAACCTTCTCTGTGCTGTTAGAAACTGATGTCAGTGACCAGACGCTTGTAGATTTGTAAAGAGAAAAATAAGGTAAAACAAAAATACAGCTCTTGGGTGCTTCCATTCCATGATGAAAATGATACATTGCCTGGCTAAAAATGGAAACTTTGGTTTCCAAGACGGGGGGGTCTTTCAATACAGTTTTATTAGATGTGTGTATCAATTTAGGAAAATAGGCATCACCTCTTCAAATCCTAAAACAGCAGGAGAGAAAGAGTGCTTATGTGATTGAGCTATTTTGCCCTAGAAGTCCTTGGGGAATAACTGTAACAAACTGGGAAGGGGAAAAGAGAGAAGTAGCGGACTCCTGTTGTGTAGCACCAGCGATGCTGATCTCCTATAGGAGATAAAGGGCTCTGCTCATTGTGCAGGGCACCTCAAAACGAAGCATTGGTTCTGGTTCCAGAAGTACTGGGAGTTGAGTTCCAACTCCCTGGATTGCTGAGTTTTTGTGTTCAGCTTAAGAAAACTGATACAGGGAACTATTCTGACTTTGACAGAAACTTCTTAGAATTTGTTTTGCAGTGCTAATACAGTAGTTATCCCTACCTAGAGTGCTAACATAATTAGTTATGTTTTGCAGTGCTGTCATTTCTTTTCTGTCAAGCAGGCTCTTGAATGGCAAGTCCTTTACCCTCTTTAGGACATCCTTTAGTTTGGGTGAATGAGGTTGCAATGGCCCCACAGGCATCATACTCTGGCACTGGTTTTGCAAATTCCACATGTACGTTTATTTAGCATGAGCTGCAAAACTGGATTTATTTGTAAAGAATTGTGTTGAGTATCAGGATTCATTTACACAGGTGTTTTAGTTTCTGCATTTTCTGGTCACTGTTCTGTAGCCAGTGCTCTCAAATAAAAAGGGGCAGAACTCAGCAAGGGGAGCAAAATCTCTCTGGCTCATGTTCCATTGGGATTTGGGTTGCTAGAAAATGCCTCTGTTTTCAGTTGATGGCTTTGGAAGAGCAGCTTACCTATGCTTGTTGTGCTTTTCGTTTTCTTCCTTCCACCGATGCCCCT
>JANHGB010014290.1:10193-21918 GCA_026283785.1 Coracopsis vasa | reverse complement strand
GTATGTATGTTTGGCCTCTGCTCCCACAGAAAAAGAGCGAGGAGAAAACCATGCTGCTGATCCTCCTTTGCTGCCACCTCCATCGTTCCTCTCTTTTGGAGTCACAAGAAACCAACAGATCATCGCACTGGAGTAACACTTGCAAATATGCACACGAGATTATTTCCTTTGGGTTGACAGCCAGGAACAGCACCCTTTTGCCAAATGGGCTGTTAGTTAATGCTAGTTAATCATGGCAATGTTTCAGCACCTGAAAACACCAGTGAAGAAGAATAGGGAGAAAGAAGAGGGAGAAAGGACGGCAATTTCCCATCCTTCAAACCAGGGGTGGTGGTAGCAACCACAACATTACCACCTTTTCTGGCCTGACAAGCAGGAAGTGGAGAAAAGATCAAAAGCAAGTGGAAGTCAAAAGGATTAAGATATTGAAATTCTTCTGTTTTGCCACAGGCTGTCACCCTAGCTCCACGTATTGCTCAGCCAGACAGGAATACTCTATGCAGAGCAAAAAGAAATAGCTCTAAAAGTCCAGAAGTTTGCTCCTCCTGAGATTTAATTGGCCTGCAGGTTACCCACAACCTCAACTCCCCTGCTTGCAATTTGGAGAATAATATTAAAAGTAACGATAATAAATACTAATAAATTAATCTTTATAAGTGATGCCAAATTCTATGGGGCCTGGGTTTGGCACAAGTGGTCTGCCTCAGATGTGGGGTATCTAATGACATCTTTAACGTTGCAGGGTTTGCACATGGCAGACGGAGATGTCGTTTGCACTTTGACGCAGGCTAAGTTACTTACAACTGTTGATATAACCAGAGGCTCACTTTGGGCCAACCTTGGGACCTGGCCAAATTTTGTTTAAATCAAAGTATGAATTTGCTTTAACGTCTCTGCACTGCTGTTCACTCACCCTGGGAAGAGGCAGGAGGCAGGCAGCATTCCAGCCCGCTCAGATGGCGAGTAAAGCACCAGGGGTAATCTACTGAGATCATGAAGGACCTTTTAATTGACTCCAGTTTGCTGTACAGCAGGACCTTGGCAAGCTTGGTGCTGTGCTTGGTTATTTGTACTAGATGACCCCACACTATCTCTTGTTCCTCTCTTCTGAGCTATTCTAAAGTCATCTGTTTTATTTTATAGAGGTTGGAGTCTGAGATTTCTGCTCAGTTCCCAGATCCATAGAGAAGGGTGTGAAAGATCCTAACCCCTCTACAACCATTGTGCATTATATACCTGTACTGCTCAAAGGATCTGGGACAAATAGAACTAAGTGCCACTGAGGATCTGAATCTTCCTTAGAAGTTGAGACTTATCCAATTGTATTTTTGTCACCACTAACATCAACCCTGGGACAATCCCATGGGAAGTTCTCCATCACCCTTATCTACCATGCACCGCCTCTTCCTCCACTGAACTCCTCATGAGTCAGTTGGACTACAATCCCTGAAGGTACTCACGTGGCTTACTCTCCTTTGAACATTTTGGACAGAACCACCCTTTCCAGATGGAGACAAGATAAGAATAGTGCCAGTTTCACCACTTGCTGTGGAAAACATAGACAGATATTCACACTGTAAATGAGAAGAGAGGAAAACACGGACATTTGGGAAACTAAAACATGATAATACGATGTTTGCTCCTCTGAGAAAAGGGCAGAAACCTGAGAAATACTAATCGTGACTGCTTGTCAAATATGTTGGTTTTCCTGGTTAATATCAGCTTAATCCGTGCCTAGTTTACTAACTACAACCATCCTAACTTATCCAAATATCCTCATTTGACTTAATGGTCAGATCTTCACAAATCTCTGTCTCTGCTGTAATTTATGCAAAGAAAGATCTGATGAGCCCATCACAGCCTTCAGCTCCTTTCACCACAGAGGAACTCTAGTGTCAGGCCTGAAGCTGTTCAAACCATTCAGCTGTGGTCTTCATACACAGACTGTTTAGGTTTGAGTTGGTTTTCTCAGAGGCTCTTTATTGAAAACCAGATTGGTTTTGTCAAGTGGAAGTTGGGAAATAGAGAGAGGGAGCTGGGATTATTACTGGATGTGCTTCTCTAGACCCAATATTAAAGAAGGGGGCCCACTGGTGCAGGAGAAAGCAATACTTTTAATACTGCTCAGCTAATTAGGCTTTTCCAAAGTAACAAAAGGAATTAAATTTGACTTTAAGGTAAATTACTTTCATTTGGGAACTGTGTATTGCTAACTGTGTACATGGTGTGCACACAGTAATCACATAGGCTCCTGACCTGTGTATTTCTTCATACTATTGCATCACACCAAACACAGAGAAACCTTCTGTCTACTTTTTACCCAATTGCCTCTCCAGTGGAAGACTATCGGTGTCTGAATTTGCAGGTGACACAGTGGCTTGAGGAATTAAGTCTTAGCTTTTTCTTCTTCTTCCCCTCTCTTTTCCTTGTTTGCTTTATTTTGTTTTCTGCTCTGTGAGCCTATAGTCAAATATCCCACATACACACTCATCACTGGGACAGCTTTAAGCGCAATACATGGGCATGTCTGGGCACTGCGTTAATATGTCTTGTTGCTCTCTTTCTGTAGATTATCCTCTGTTACTGTAATTCATAACTCCAGCCCTTTGTGTACATGCTTCCAGTCTGAAAATGTAATATCACTGCTAATTAAACAGCGTTTTAAGAAGTCAGCTGATAGCTCCTCACAGCATCTAGGAATTAACCTCACCTGGGAGCAAGCTGCTGATGGAGGCTCAAGTAAAGCTTAGATAAAGGCGGGGAAAGGAAAAGACATCAAAGAGCTAGTCACCACCAAAACCTCATCCTTCACAAATTCTAGGTGTGGAAATGTTTTTCAGACACAGGGATCCTCCCTCCACTGGATTTCCAAATAACTATAACCATCAGAATTCCCTCTTTGGCCTGATTATCTCACCTTTCTCATTTGAACTTGCTTGTTATGAGCAATACAGTCATGTCCTCGGTGCTTTATTACCTTGGTCCCAAAAAGGCTTAATTTGGTTCAGATAGTGCTAATTTAGCAATGCAGAGCTTAGGGACAGCATTAGCTTGGTGGTCTGCTTTCCCCTGTGAACAAGGTTTTGCTCCTAATCTAAAAGGTCTCCTTGGGGTTTGTTTCATGTGTCCTTTCCTGGAGCTCCCTCAGAAACCATGGGTTGATACTGGTGTATGGAGAGGACAGAGTTGTCTTGGCAGCTGACCAGTGCTTGAAATTCATGTCAGCTTTGGGAAAATCATGTTCAGCAACCTCCAATTATCTTTTTTCCCCACAGTTAAATATGCTTCTTAGCATATTTAATGAATAATAAGAAGGCATGGAATAAACAAAGAAATCACAACCCAAATTAGAGTCACTCTGAGGAGCCTCATGTCAAAATGCAGATACCAAAAACTACTAATCATTCTGGCTTTAAGTTTTAGGATGTTGCCAAAAGATACATTCTGTTCTACAAGAGTACAGTCTGGATATACAGCTGAGGTAGGAGATGGTTTAGTTCTGAAACAGATAAGAAGGGTGAATTTCAAGGGCTTCACAAGGAATTCATCCAGCTCTGAGGGTAGAACACTTTCACTCCTGAGTATTATTAACACACCCTGAATCATTGTTCTCTTTCCTTTTTTTTCTTTCTTTTTGTCCACAGTTCTTAATAATATGTTTGGAAACCTATTAAACTTACAAATCGAGCCATGGGGTTAAAGGCAGCCCTCTCTAACTATCTTATTATTTATAAAAAGATTATCATTAAACATCTTGCAGTGAAATGCTGAACCAGCGCAGAATCTGAGGAGACAAAAAAAAGGGCAGAGAAAATGGCTAATGTGTCTACTTTTTAATTAAATGTAAATATAATTTGTAAGGCTTATGGGTTTTAAACAGAGAAAATTTACTCTGCATAATTTCCTTTCTAGTAAACCTTATAGGCAGAAGTGTAAGTAGGGTTATTCAGAAGAATTCTGTAGCTGTTAAGCCAGTTACAGCCTCCGGATCCATTGTAGCAGATGACTGACCCATCCAAGGTTTCACCTAAGGCTCCTAATTTACAATGACAACAGAATGATTTTAAGCATGAAAACAAACTTTGTTAAACGACCTAGTTTACAGCTCATTTGGGATGTCAGCAGATCTTTCATCTTTATTAGTGCAGCTGATAACAAGGGTCTTATCCATACATTCCTCATCAGAATCGCTCAAACAGGCAAAAGTGAATTCTCGGTTATTTTAATGTGACAAGTAAATATAGACCAGTTACAAATACAAAGGCAGGATAAACATGCCTGACAATACAGCAATGCCTAAGTTACTGCCAGCTTAGTATTAAAAGTTCTGTCGTGGTTTCTGGTTCAAAGAGTCCCATAAAAATCAGAGTTAATTTAAAACTTAGCCATCCATGGGAATATTTCTCATTCACACAATGCAGGCTCTCTTGCACAGGTCTGTTTATATGTTTCAGCTATGGAGCAATTTTCAACTTCAGTTCAAGAAAGCACCCATACTCAGTCCGGCAAACCAATTCAGCACGTGCTTAGCCGTGTGCTTTAGTCAGGCTTGTGCCCATAACTTGTCATCATTTCACCTGCCGCAGCAGTTTGAGCCCCAGTTACTTCTTTATTTGCTTGCCTTTTAGTCTTAAGGCAATTAATTCCTAATGAGATTGTGGCACCAGGTTACAATAGATCAAATGTTGTAAAACACTACTGATTTTTCTACCAGATCATGATCCAGCCAATACAAGGAGTCCATTAAGCATCACTGCCCAGAGAGACTTGAAAATCCTGACCCACCTATGGCACTCCATGGAAATCTTTCCTTAATTTCATCAGGAGAGTAACCCACCGGTCCTTAATGGCAAGAGGAAGGAAGGAAGTTATGCTACCAACAGGCTGATGGTCCCCAACAGAGGTACTGTAAGAGATCAACATGAAGGATTACCAAGCTAATCTACAGGTTTTCAGGCTGATTGTCCTGTGAGCATGAGCACCACCATCAACCCATGGACAATATCTTGCAGCATGGGCAGGTTTCTCTGAACATTGTGCAGTTTCAGTAATGGAAGAATCTTTTTCAATCAGCAATGTCAGAAATAAAAGATGTTTTCAACAAATTGAGAGAGCAAAATGGTTGTTCCAATTACTGTCATATAAATACTGTCAAAAGGGACTTCTGGAGATTTCCAGTCTAAGTTCCTGCTCAAAGTAGGGTCAACACTGAATTCAGACCGGGTTGCTCAAGGCTTTACTTCATCTGAACCTTGAGAACCTCCAAGGATGGGGATTTCACAACCTTTTCTAGGCCCTGCTCCACTGTCCACTTAGTCCAGCACCTCTATGCCACCGTTCTTCTCTAAGACCTGCAGGACAGATCCTGGCTCAGCTTTCAGGTAATTTGGTTCCTGCTTTTGGTTGCATGCCGTTCTACAGCTGCCTGCTATTGCCATCTACTTCCCCAGCTTTTCCCAAAACCCTGCTGCTTACACGTAACTCCTAGCTCACTCTCCAGAGCCCTGCAGAAGCCAAATAGTTCCTAAGTAGGAACTGCTGGCCCTTCCCTTTCCCACACCAGAGAGACCTTTCCTGGCGCGCCGTCATACGGCTAACACATGCTATGTCTACACTGCCAGGAAGCTGTGATCCAGAGTGCTGCTCCCAGCTTGATCCCAGTGGCGGGAAAGTGGCTGGAGTATGTCTTGGGTCCCCATAGCCTACCTGCCAGGTTTCCTTTCCACCCGCAGTGGTTTGGGAAGGGGCAGAAGATGTAAGCTTGTGTCTGGCCCCAGCATAGAGCAGCGGGCAGCTGAGGTGCATAGCCAGACCAAAGAGCAGGAAGGCTTTCCTACACTGCACATTTTTCTGTAGACTTTGTGCCCAGAAACAGGACAGGGCTGGCACCAGATTAGTCAGAGAGGAGGAAGGGAGGTCTGGCAGAAATGGATGCTTGTGGCTGCCTCTCTTCTCACCAAATACCTTCTGCTGCTCCTTCTCTTAACCCAATGAGTTGGGGCTCCAGGCAATAGTTTTGGATGCTTTTCCCTGAAACCAGTGTCTTTCACAATGGAATGTTTCCTCCTCAGCCCCCACTCCAGGCTTGGTGCACCCTTGCCCAACTGGAATTTAACCCCTGGGGGAAAGCCAGGACTCTCCAGCCTGGTTGAGCTCTCCAAGGGCTGTGCTCTAGCCCTCCCCATGGCAAGAGGGACTCCACGCTGGATGCTTTTTCTCTGGACATCATTCCACCACGGGAAGAAAGGAAAATCTCTGTCCCAGGTTGCAGCAAAGTCTTGAAATGGTCCTTTCCCATATCATCTTCTCTGAAGGAGACAAGCAGGGCCCCACCATGGGGAGTCACCAATAGCCTCTATCAGGCTCATGGAGGCTCTGCTGCAGAAGGAAAACATCTTTTCCCTGCAAGGAGCAGAGAGCCAGGACACAGAAAGGCATGTTCCCAGCTGCTCATCTGGAGAGACCGGCAGGGCTGTTAGGAGGAGGAGGAGGAGGAGGGTGTGGGAGAGATGGAGGCTAGCCTGTGATCTGGGTGTGAAAGAATCCGTGGTTGAGCAGGATCAATAAAACAGTGCCGAGGCTTGCGACGAAGGGAGCAGAGAATAGGATGGTGGAGAGTAAAAGAGAAGGAGCCCCCCTACAGCTCCTGAGAAGAGAGGGGTAGGTAAAAAGGGAGCTTCGATACCACCAGGCCCACAGGAGGCTCAATGGGTTGTCTCATTATTATGGTGAACAGAGAGAGCTCATGAGCTGGGAAAGATAGGAAGCTTTTATTTATTTTTTTCCCCTTAAAGAGCGCAGCCTCTAGGAGGGTTTTTGCAGCTCAAACGCTTTTATTTTGTGCCAATTACTTATACAGGGTCTGCATTATTCCCGTAATCAGTCTAAATGAAAGTCAAACATGAAAGATTCCTAACAATGAGCTAATTGGAATGCCATTACCATTTAGATTTAATAAGGTATTTGTAATAATAAACTTGCCTCGGTCTATAGAGTTGTCTTATTCCTGCTCAGATCTTGCAAGAGTGTAATAGTTGACATTTGTCATTCGTTCCGTGGGACATTGGATATAACCTTCAAAATGTTTTAGTCTTGCAGCACTTAGTAAATGTCAGGGACAGAAACAAAATCTATGGCCTGCTATTGTTCTGGCTGTGTCGAGCTCAGAGTTAACAGGAATTGTGTTAAAACTCAACAGCAGATTATATCCCACAAATCTTTCTTTATTTGCAGTCCAAATATCTTGTGGTTTAGAATGAGTCACTCAATGTCCTCTTATGTAGCTTCATTCATTATTTGCATTGAGGTCTTGCTGAGGAACTTCAGTCTGGTTCCAGCGCTGCTAGGTACTACACAAGCACGGAGGGTCTTTGCCTCGCATAGCTTAAGATCTAAGCAATTAAGTCAACGCAAGCTCTATCCTGAAGCCAAGATGTCCCATCTACAGATGTAAAAGCTAATTAGAGCTCCATGTGTAGTTACTTTTGAGAACAGTTCGCAAAAAACAAGTGTTCTTGCTTTACCTTTATGGGCGAGCTGTTTTCACATAAAGCACATGTGAGCTCAAAGACCTGGTCTCACCCTGCAGCCGGGGATGTTTTATTCAACTGTAATTCATACAACAAAAGCGATGCATAATCTTGGTAGGTATTTCTTCTATTATGAAGGAAAAGAGCTTGGCATGAGCACTTTGTGTAGTCTGAGGGAATTCCCCTAGGAATAGACTGCAAAGGCAGAGGTCGAGCAGGTGTGTGTAAGTGTAGGAAGCAGAAAGATAAAGCTATATCAGCCAAAAAGCCAACGAAGACTCAAGGCAGCACGGATGATACAGAAAGCAGGGTGCTAGGAGCATTCTATCAAATCAATACATTGCTTCTCTGTCCTTTTTCTCACTCCAGAATAACGCTACAGAGATTTCTCTTCCAAAAGAGACACAACAAACAATCAAAGGAGCAATGGAATGCTTAATTCCTACTGTAACAGGAAAAAAACCCACCCAACTTCCTAGTGGCATATCTCAGCATGAAGAAGCGCTACCTATCCGATAAACTGTGTTGCCATTAGCCACGGATGAATTATGTTCTGCTGACACTCTGTGGTCCCAGCAGCTAGTCCTGAATGATCTGACTCAACAGAAAACTTTGCACAATAGCTCAAATAAATGTCAAATCATTGGAAACTGGCAAAGACCATGGAAATTTGGAATGTTCCTTTTTGAGGACAGTCTCTTAATGCAATCTGACACTGGGGATTCAGCTGAACGTTCATAACGTCCAGGAAATTCTAGGCACAGTTGGTAAAATGACCAATACTCCTTATAAACGTACTTTCTTTGCTCAAAACTCTATGTACTTTGTGCCAAAGGATTTTTCAGAAACACAGGCCAACAATCAATGGCCTTAAGTTAACCATATGCCTGAACACTGTGCTGGATTGTTGGGGAAGAGCAAGGAAGCATGAAAATCAATAGCTTCTCTGGATGTTTTCATAGAAGACAGTTGGTCTAAGAGTTAAAATGTGAGCCTAACATTCAGATATTCTTCCTCTTGATGGTCTGGTTAAATTACCTCGTCTTTTCCCGATTCACCTTGCACATTAGGAAAGAAAACGATTGTTAGTTAGATCACAGCAAATTTGGGAAGCTTAATTTTCTGAGAGGTGTTTTGGGATCCTTACATGAAAAGTGCTATAAATATGTACGTTCTTAGTAGTATTTAATTTACTTCCTTTAGAATTCCTTTGAGCCAACACATGTTTCCAAAAATGCAATATTGTCCAAGATGTCTTTTATTCTTATATCTGTCTGGAGTCCAGGACATACCCCAGCCTTATAAAGCATCCGATATTGATGTATCTGCAAGCAGTGTGTATATATATAGCTAACACAATCAGACTTCTCTCCCCCCGCAGGAACCCAGGCTTGCTCCATGTACAAGATGGACGTGCTTAGCAAATGAGGCAGCTGTTCAGTTTTTATTTTTATGCTCATTGTTTGCCGTGCAGCCACATGTCTCATGGAGTGCATACCATCCAACCTTTGTAGTGAATCAGACAAGGCTCCACCATAACTCACTCACTTGGAGTATCCAACTCCGCCTCACTCCCTATTCGACATACATATGGGATCGCGTAATCAGGGACTGGATCATAAGAAAGCTTTAACTTTGTCATTCCCAAACTTTGTTTTCCAGCCTTGGATTTTGCTTTCCATGGAAGTTTTTACTGAAAATACCTAGGGATGTAAGGCTTTTTAATAGCAAAAAAAATCCCCTGAAGAATCACATCACATCCTGCAATTAAACAGCACCACTGTCTTGCAGAAGGAAGGACATCTGTACATGAGCATCAGCTAGTCCCTTTTGTTGCATTACTGAAAGAACCAACACATGTCCAGGGTTGCTTCTTCTGCATCGTGTCAGGGAGCACATGCCCAATAAACTTTCATTAAGTTTCCTAATGAAGTTTGTAGCAGATCTGCCTATGCAATAAAAGATCAACTTTTCAGTGTTTGGTAACAATAAGATTATCACTTTTTATCACCTGTGCTTCCCCCTGTTTGGGGAACTTGGGGGAAATATGTATAAAGCATCACTATTTTTTATATTCACCTGTTTTTGCAGTAATGTATTTTCATCCATTTTACAAAAAGACTTTGTTCCTAGTTTCTATCACTGGACCTAGTACAGATACCTTTAAAGTTCAGTAAGCTAGACCAACTCACAACTCAGTAGTTGAATCTGTCCTGTGATTTCTAAATAGAATAATCCTGATAGCTTTTACTGGTTATCCAAGCAACTTGGGACTAGACTAGAAAAACAGAGAAATTTGAGTTTTGGAGCCCACAGGAGAAGAACAGAGAAATCATAGCACTGGATGCCAAGCTCCCTACCTTTAGCATCTTCCAAGCCAAACACATGCAAGGAGGTGGCAAGAAAGCAGCAGCTTATGTAGAGGCAGAAGAAAAGGCCAAGGGCTTTGTCTTGCAAAGGTTTACACACACTTATCTTTACACTTACAATTAGGCCCAGTAATTTTGGTAGTACTTTAGCTTCAGGAGGCTTCTGAGCATGCAATATTAGGCTATTGCATTAGCTTGCACTGTGTTAAGCTGCTGCAGAGAGCAAACTCCAGGAGGGAACAAAGTGTGCTGCGGAGGGTCATGTCTCAGCTATTGCTGCAGGCAGTGCTAGGCAGATGGCATAGACTGTTGTCTCCTGCTTGTTAGAAGTTATGGTATAATATGGTATAATGAACATTTCCATAAGCATGGGAGGTTTTTTACATCCCAGAGTCCCAATTTTAAATCATGTAGATGCTGGAGAAGAGAGAGAAGAAGGGAGTATATCCCTCACAAGTCAGCTCAGGAAAATACCTAAAGAAGTACATCTACATGATCTGACTTGGCCAAAATAGCCTGATGAGTTGGAAACCACTGGAGTTAGTTAGGCAGTGCTTGTCACAGTACCCCATCTCATCCAAGCGCAGGACTGTCACAAAGTGGAGCACCAGGAGATGCTTAGAAGCACACAGTATTCTGCCAGCATTGCAGTTTCAGGTCCCTTCTCTAAGCTGTAACTGTCACTCTGCATTTCCCCTGTCATTGATCCATAGCCATTCCCAGAGGTATTGTCTGCCTCTGACACCCCATTCCTGAGAGGACTGCACATCTTCATCTACACCCCATGTGATGTCCTACCGCATTCTGCTTATTACATTAAGCAAAGACAGTGCTCAGATCTGGAGGATCTGGGTCCTTGACCACAGTGACCATGTCATTAGGGTGCCCCTAGTTATCTGTCCTTACCATATGAAGAACAATAGGGCCCACTGTTCTGACTGAGGCCTCTAGGATCTCTTCTAATATAAATAGTAATGACTATAATTATTAATCATTACTGTGATTATATGATTATAATTAATAATCATAATAATGAATCATTATAATTACTCTATTAAATGACAAGCCCTGCTTCTCCAGCAAGCTTCAGAAGCACAAAGAATGAACTGTTGTGTATATTTAGTGAATCTGAAACACTTCTCTACTTACAAGTCCAAGTGTCTTTTGTTTGTTTTAAGGACTTCCACATTGTATTTCATTTAGAAACCTGCAGCTGCCTTGAACTGTGACCAGTGGAGTGCTGCTACTATATGCAAAGTCCTTTGCTTAAAATCCAATCGAATCATGAGCAAACAGAGATTGGCAAGGGGAAGGAATGTTCATATGGATACTACTTGAAGGATGGAGAGCCAGATATGCCTAATATTGCATTTTTCCATCTCAGATTTACAACTGAAAGTAACTCACTTCATTGAAGAGCGTTTTCAGAAAGCCCAAATGCAACAGCAAATGTAGAGGCTGCAGGCACTTGAACGAGAAATGCTTCATCATGCCCCACTGCCTGGCTCTTGGAGTCCTTGGGCACAGCTACTTTGCTGCTTTTTGCTCAGGACAAGGGAGGGGAATGTATGAAGAGCATTAATGGGTTTTTTAAGGTGCAGAGATTTTCTCCCTCGATGATGTGTGTGCCCCAGGCCCAGGTGGCTGAGCTGTGAGGCTCAGTATTTCTGATGAAATATCCAAAATCTGGTCAGCAGGACATGGCTGCTTCGTGACTCGTGGCAGAGGGTGTGGAGCAAGTGCCCTTGGGGAGCCTGCTGGAGTCACTGGATGTGTTGCGTAGTTACTTTCGGTTACTGGGCTGCTGTGAGTCACCAAACTCCTTCC
>JANHGB010014290.1:0-10183 GCA_026283785.1 Coracopsis vasa | reverse complement strand
AGCATAAAGAAACTGATCTTGCAGAATGTAAAATCCACCCAGGAGATGCCATTGTTTAGGATTAGTGTTTCATTCTGGCATGCTGGGAAGGGGGACCACACAGGCGTAAGGACAAAGCAGAGGAATCCTGTCAGGGTTTTGAGACAAAATGTTTGCTAAGGGTTGGTTGATATGATTAGATTCAGTGCTGGTGACTTTAAAATCTTATTATCTATTAGCAAAGCCAGATACATGCATTTGAGATGGTGTATTTCTGCCTTACTGTAGCAATTGCTGTAACAAGAAGGGTGCAGTTAGCAAAAGAGCTGCTGTTGCCATTTCCACATTGCTGAATACAATGATAACACAATGAAAACTTCTGCATTGCTTTCTGATTTCTTGGCATTTCATATTTTTTATATACTTTGGAAGGAAAGGAGTAGGAAAAAGGCCTATCTCTGTTTCTGTACAAGGAACAAGCCTGCACACAGCCCTCCAAATTTAGTTACACTAACAGAAAGTGAGAACATCCGTGCAGCAGCTCCTTTGTAAGCAAAGTAAAGAAAGAAAATGAAGCTGATGGTTAAAAACATTGTAGAGTGATCACTTGGGCCAGTCGTAATCAATGAAGTCTGCTTTAGGTTTGCACTGGTTTAAGATTAACACGTGGGTCTAAAATTAGGTCAATAGAAAGATAAAAACTGATTTTATTCATAACATCTTTGCTATGTAAATACTGAGAAGTTAGGCTTTCAGAGAGTGCATGTGGAGGATGCCCCTGTGATCCTGAGCAGTCTGATGCTGACTGTAATCTCATGCCAGTGATAACCTGTCCAGTGGCAGGGGTACACTCAAGCGGCAGATCTGAACTTGGAGCAGAATTTAGACATTACCTACCATATTCCTATTTGCAATGATTGGTAGGCACTATATATTGAATGTGAGGAATAAAAACATGGAGACATAAATCCTGAGCTTTTTAGTGTCTAATTCTATCAACTACTGGCTAGAGCCAGGCAGAAAATAACTGCCTGGCTCTGGACTTTGGATTCTCCATTGAGAAAGCAATGTTCCTTCAGGAAAGGTCCTGGTAAATCCCAAAAGAACAGCCCATGGTGGGACAGACAATGTCTTCAGGCAGGATGTTTTCTTTATACCACATGCTCTGAGGTGGTGGAAGCACAGAGGAGGTGGGGCCTAGGGCAGTCAGAGCTTCTTCTCCCAAATATGTGGACATATATATGATTTAATTACCAGGCTGTTTAGGAGGATTTCTAATCTCTCTTCAACCACTCATACTGACATCTCTGATGTGTGATACCACTTAGACTGAGGAGAGAATCCATTTAAAGCCTAAATACTCCAATTACTTTTTTTAGATGCCTGGGAGCAGCTCAGCATTCAAGCATATGATGCTTTTAAAACCCTACTAGATTAGAGGCCATGGGGCACGGGGGGAGAGAAAGAATGTTAAAGTACATTGTGTTTTGAAGGATGTGGTTTTCAAACTGACAGGAATGATTTTTAACTAGGAGTGTAACCAAATGTCGGTCAAGGTTTCCAGACTGAGGTGTGTATCGTGCCAGATACATGCAAGTAAATATAAAGCTGGGGCAGTTCAGCTCCTCTCCCGACCGTGTGACAACCTCCTGTGAACATCTGGCAGTTCCTTGCAGGAACCAGGAGCTCCCAAACGCTGCTCCCAGCCTCCCTTCAAAAAGACAGGCTTGCTGAGCACTGTATGGGCTGCTAATAAACGCGGTGACTTCAGCTGTGATTGCAGCTTGAATAGATTGGGGAGGGAGCAGGGGGAAGACTCTCAAACTGCTTCTTGCAAATCACTCGAGGCTGCCAGTTAGGTTCTGTGATTCACAAGTTTACTCTCTTGTTATAAATAAACATTTTCATGATAGTGTCACAGAGACTGGGCTTGAGAGCCTTGCTAATGTGTTTTTTTCTTTATTCTTGGCATATCAATACAGTTGAAAGACACACACTCTTGCCTCCTTATACTTTTTGCCAAGCCACAACCACAAACCATCCTTATAACCCCAGAGCGCTTTTGGCAGTTGTGACACAGAACGTATGGCTCATGTGGTAAAATGTGCTGGCACGTTCCCCATAGGCCCCATCCAGCCATCTCTTATGTGAAGCATTTGATGCCAGACAGCAGCTGTTGTGCTGAGACTGCCCAGTATCACCCTAACCAGTCCTGTCTCATCCTTTCTTCTCCATTCCCTGTCTCCACCTGCTGTTTTCTTTTCCTATTAATGTTTTTTTCCTTCTCTTTTTCACATCTTAGATGTAAAAGAAAACTTAGATTGGAAGTGCTCTGGGGCAGGGACCATCCTTTTGTTCTGGGTTGCTGTCTGTTGCCACAGAGGCTGCTTGCCTGGCACAACAGTAATGCAAAGAGTTATGCCAAATAATACAGCTGGCGCCCAATGATCTCTGGCAAGTTGTGTGGCAAGTGACCTGAAAGCTGACTGCTCTGGGTAAAAAACACAGCTCCAGGGATCCTTTTAATGAACTTTTTGGAGGTAATGTATCTCTGCTTTACCTAACTGAGAAGTATTTGCATAGCAGAGGCCTGATGGGTTATTTTGCTCTATTTTGGCTGCCTGCATGTTGTTTGGTAGTTGCTAATGTTTCTGATCTCAATTGCAGAACATGTTTATGGCTCAGGAAAGTCGCCTGACAGACAGCCTTAAGGGAATAGTTTGCTCAGAAACAATGACAGTCTGCATCTACTCCAGAACATGTCTGACAGCAAGAAACGTGCTTGGAGCCGAAGGTGGTGAAGCAGTCTCCAGTCTGATGTGGTTGAAGTCTCAGCTTTCCTCCTTCCTTTTGACCACAGGCACGGGTTGTATAGTGTCATTGTCAGAAAGGGAATTTGGTAGTAAGCTCCCTCCTTTGAGCTCACATGGCCATTTTTTGATGACTTGCTAACAGTTTAATTGTTCTAAGCATGAAAGGAGGTTTTCTATGGGAAGTACGAATGAAGCATTGTTTATAATGGTGCAGGAGCTCAGAGGGAAAGTGTTGCAATGTAATTCCTAAATTGTGTACATGGGACACCTTCACTGTGACCACATATCCTGTTTCTATGGCTTGCCCCATGATTTGCTCTTTGACATTCTTGATGTTTCTGTCTCTATACAAGCAATGTATAGCATCGCATGATGATGCATTTGTTTAAGACTCTAGAAAAAAATGAGAAATGCTATTTTAGAGCTAAATGCAACCACCTACCTGAAGGATACCTGAAAGAGGGTAGATTTAGATTAGATAATAGGAAGAAGTTCTTCCCTGTGAGGGTGCTGAGGCGCTGGCACAGGGTGCACAGAGAAGCTGTGGCTGTCCCATCCCTGGCAGTGTTCAAGGCCAGGTTGGATGGGGCTTGGAGCAAGCTGCTCTAGTGGAAGGTGTCTGTGCCTTTGGCAGAGAGTTGGAACTGGGTGGGCTTTAGGGGCTTTTCAGCCCAAACCATTCTAGGATTAAATCATCATAAAATAAGATTCAATCTTTCACGCCGAGTATCAAGAAACTCTTTATCACAGACTTTAGCCAGAGCAGAAAACGGTTCATAGTCAGTACCCTGGAGTTAGGAATGTCCTTTTTGTTCTCAGTTTCACCATTTCTCACCTTATTGCTTACTGTAGATTTGACACATTCTCTTCTTCCTTTGTTCAAAGCACAGACACTTATTTTGCCATTTTTCTTCAACCGCTGTGACAGGGATTGTCATCTGTGCACTTAAGAGGAGGCTGGCATAATTGAGCCCTAATCCTTGACAGGGTCCGCTAAATGTTATTGCAAGGCAGACGAATTATCCATAACCAGATGCTCCTCTGGGAAGGAAGCCTTTCATATGCCAGAGTATCAGAGTTCCATCGAACTGCACATGACTCCAGTGAATAGTGCAATGATTCGATTCATTCCTGGGGTTCCTCCAAGGTCCTGACAGCTTACATGCAGCGCTAAGGCAGAGTGGATATGCAGGTGCCTGTAATTCCCTTCTTCCTGCCTCTCTGTCCGTTTTGGGGTGCCCAAAGCAACCAAGAATCATCTCTGGATAAGTCAAGCACCATATTTTCCAAGAGCCGTCTGGGTGCCCCCCCTTGCAGGGACTTTTTGCATCTTCTGCTTCAAACAAGGTCAGCCACAAGTGGGCACTGTCCCGCTGCTGCATCCCCGCAGACATGGGAGAAGCACAGGCAGGAGCAGGCCGGGGGTCTCAGGGCTGTGGGATTTGCTCCCAGCCTTAGGAGCAGAGCCCTTCACAAGGAGTAAACCACAAGGAGTAAGGGTGATTCGAGGATGTCCAGCTCCAGTCAGGCTTTCCGAAGCTTACTTTTATATTCAGTGTTCCACCCATGGTAGCAGGGACAATGAGAAGGTATTTAAACATAAACGATGCTCATTTTGTCGTCAGCATCAATTTGAAAAGCAGTTATTTCTGGATGTTATTCTCTCAAGCACACACCCTCTGCACTATGCTGGACGGCTCTTCTTTTATCCTGACTTCCTTTCAAGCTGTCATTCCTCAGCACTTCCAAGTGTGCCACTCCACTTGATGCTAACGCTTCCCTTGGTTTCTGTCCATATAGGCTATACCATTTACCATTCGTGGGAAGCCTCCCATTTGCTAAGGCTGTAGTATTTTAGCCATTACTAACATTTGTCACAATTAAAGCTGCCACATAGTTTAGTCAAAGACATGATTGTGCTATTTGCTGCTGTGTCCCATTAGGAATTTAGTTGCCTAAAACTTTCCGTGCTGTCCAGCAGAGCAGAATGGGCTGTTGACGGCTATGTGCTATTTTTTCAACTGCACTGGGATAGAAATGGGTTTGGTAAAATATTTTCACACTGAATTGCAAATGATCCCATGCAGCTATTCTTTTCTTCTCGGCAAATAGTTTCCATCTCTGGTCTCCAAATAGTTAAAGGAAAGGCAGCCAGTAAAATGGAGATCTCTTTAATCCTGGGATAGGCGATTGCAAACAGAATAGAGGACACCAACCTCTTTTAATTTCTGATTTAGGACCTGGAGGTGAAAAGGCAATATTCCTCTGCGAGATGCATCTAACTAAACAGATGCTGAACCGCATGTGCTCATTTTAGTCCACTTTGCAAGTTTATGGAGAACAGAAATATTTACACATCAAAATAAGCCTCTCGCCCCCCTTCAAACTTTACTTCCAAACCAGGCAGCTCCAGTGCAAAGTGCCTGTATCACTGGGTTTAAAGCGTGTTTACCTGTCCAGCCAGAGGTCCCTGTATCTGTCACTAAAGCAGAATGTGACCTCATCAATGCAAGGGACCCCGGCCATCCCCGTGGCTTCAGGTGGATGCTTGCGGGAGCCCCCGAGGGGTTCTGAGGTCGGACGGGTGCAGACCACGCTCCTGGGGTGCGGGAGAGGCAGCGGGGAGTTCTGGGGGCTGGAGGGCAATGGCCATTGCAAAATGGCTTCCTTGAATAGAGGGAGATTGTTGAGGGGAGCAAAGCCTCCACTTGAAGGTATTTACAAACGGGGTTGACACGAAAGGAAAGCGGCGGCCTCGTTTCTATATAAGGACAGAGCTGAGGGTTCTGTGGGGGGGCAGGATGGAGCCGGGCTCCAAGGGGGCCCCCTCCGCATGTGTAGTAAATCAGGGCTGCGGCCCGCACCCCCAGCTCCGCAGCAGGGCTAAGTCCTGAGCTCGTACCCCTCGAAGCCCCTCAGGGGCTGGAGGACCTGCAGCACCGGGTCTAACCGCGGGTTGCCCCGAGGGGGGCGAGTGGGACACTTTGGGACCTCGAAAGCTCTGTGGGATTCGGAATACGTGTAATACGGAAGGGTTTATTCGTTACTCCTAACTCTTGTTCTTTAGTTTCTTCCCTCTGTGACTTTACCCAACCAGCTGCCCAGCGGCCACGGTCAGGGGCACGGGAAACGACGGCGAATACTTGAAACGCCGTCTGCTAAAGAAACATAACCGAGCGCTCGTACAATGGGCTATTTTCCATCGATCGTGTAAAGAAGGGTTAGCTGATGGCTTGAAAATTCTATCGAATACCTGCACGGACCTAAGTATAAATATTATTTTTCAAAAGAACAATACGTAATTAAAAACTAATATTTAACAAGTTAAACACCTATCCTCTAGGAAATAACAGCCTTTCTTCGCAAAACCTCCGAGATTGAGTTAGCTTCCTCCTGTAAAATGAGGCCAGATTGAATTCTCCAAAGATCAGTGAGATCAAGTATTTCAGCGCTCAATTTACAGCTCCGGGGTATGTGGGACCCTTTCCCAGCTATCTGGGTAGGCTAGGAAATCACTCCGGCAAGGAGGAGGGGGGAGAAGGAAGGAGAATTCATTCCCAAGCACCGCAGTAACACCTGTAGTATTTCCTTAACTCACTGCGGCGATCGCCGGGAGCGGGTTTCTCTGCAGCAGCGCCCAGCTAAACTGCGAGCGGGAAAACGGCACAACGCTTACGAACAAACAGATAAACCAACAGATCAACGCATCAGATTCGCTTGTTTGTAGGAACAGCCCTAATTTCGGAAGGTCGCTTCGTGAGGCTGTTCGGTGCGGTCTTGACACAAGCGCGGGGAAGAGGCGAGGTGCCATCTCCGTACACATCCTCACGTGTTGATGCGTGGACTTGTTCGCCGGGCTGGAAGGAGCGAACTACAAATAAATCTGTTAGTTTCACTGGTTAACATTTAAAGTAAAATTACATTATATCTCCTGATAGGGTCCCGCTACCCCGGAGGTAGCGCCCGGCTCTGCTGCCCGCGCAACCAGTCCAGCTCCACTCCGCATGTCACACCTTCCCCAAACCCTTCACAAGCTTTTCCTCTTCCTTCCCCTCTCCCTTCTCCCGAAGTAACAGCGAAAAGGGAGACAAGCCCTTCCGTGCTAACCTCCCACAAGCGGAGACGGGGCAGCCCTGCTCCCCATCATTTCCTCTCCCTGCCTGCAGCCGAGCCCCCGCTGCCCGCTCCTTGAGCTGCCCATGCGGTTTGCTGCTGGCAGCACTGCCCGGGGCTTGACTGCGCTGCGCTGGGGCGCGGGGAAGCTGCAGAGCAGATTTTCAGCGGTGAGGCTGTGCCTCTGCACTGCGTGCGGAGCAGACCCCAGCAGCCTCACGCACGCTTTCCTCCAAGGAGGTCCAGGCTCCTGCTCTGCCTCCACCATCCCTTTGCTTTCGGCTGTGGGGAGCTCTTCCCTCGCCTGGAAAGAGCAGCTCCGCTGCCTTTTCCGACATGCGATCAAGAAACCCACTTTCTTTACAATATCACATTTATTTATTTACTTTAATTCGCCCTGTAACTGTTTGTGGGAAGTGAAAAACAATCGGAGGTAGACGATTTCTGGAGAGAACCGCCGTGTGAGCGTTCGCTTGCCCATATGGAGAAAATTATCCCTCCGGTTCAGATTTTCGTTGGATTGCAGCATCAAACAGCCCAGACCTAGCAGGAGCAGGGAGAAGGGGTCACTTTCGATGTCCGGCTGCTACTCCTGAACGGGGAGCGAGGAAGGAGATGGCTCCGGGGCCGCCCTGCCTGCCGCCGGCAGCCCCGGGCCGTGGCTGCTGAGTGCACCGGCTCTAGGGCAAAGCCCCGCCGCTGCCCTAGTCGCTGGCATCAGCGGCTCCAGCACGGACCTGACACTGAATCAGTGTGTCTAGGTGCTGACAGAGCGTCTGGCTCTCTGTCTCCTCACAGCCCTGTGCGCGCCCGCGGAGCAGGGTGCGCGGAAGCGGGCGCCGCGTTTCTGCGGTAGGTCCCCGCAGCTGGCTGCGACGGGAAGAGCCAAGTATCCCCCCGTTTGTAGGCTGCATCGACAGAAAGTTTTCTAAAACTCCGAAACAAGATTTTTCCTTATTTCTTTTTCCCTTCCGGGAAACAAAGTATAATAATAATAATGATAATGATAATAATGATAATAAAAAAGAAATTTAGACAATAAAAGCACCTTTAGTTCAGAACTACTCCAGGGATCATCCAACACACCGTAACGGAGAGGTAGCCCGGTGGACTCACGCACACACAGCTGAAGGAAATGCCCCCACGTATAAGTTTTACATACATTATGCATATAGAAAAAGCCACCCCGGGCCTCGGGGGCCTGAAACATCCACGGAAACCGCTGATTTTGCTTTAGGAGCTCTGTTTTATAACACTCTGTATGACTTCCCAGAGCGCACATCCCTGCGAGCTTGAATATTTGGGAACACACATCAGCAAGGGAAGGAATTCAGCGAGGTTATGCGTGTCAGAGCGGGATACTTATGTTCCTATTCCAAGATGCCACTGCAAGCAATTATGTACTTCAAGTCCTCGGAAAAAAAAAACAAAGAAATTGCATGATTTAAAATGAAATACGTATTAATTAGGATCCTAAATGACACTTTAATGTGCTAGTATTGAATCGTTAGAAGCTTGGAGAATTATTTGATAGTTGTTCCGTCTCTCTTACTACAAACTCCTTCTGCATCATGCGGGTCACTGCGAGACTGAGGTCTCGAGTGGATGAAGGGGCTTACGGGAGTGGGGGTTGCAGAGTGAACCCACCCCCAAAAAGAAAACCCTCTGCTCTTTGCAAGCTCGAATTTCCCCAAACGATGTGAGATATTGAACGCCAAAAAAAAAAACCCTCCAAACCGATCCGAACACTGAGCAGAGGTACCCAGAGCAGAGGTAACTTTTCTCCTCAACCCTGGACCCAAGCGGCTGGGTCCGCAGCTGCCCTATGAGGAGGCACCGGCCCCGATTGCTGAGATCTGGGCTGGGTCTTCCCGCTGCGGGAGACCAGAAAGGGAGGTGGGAGCAAGGCATCGTCTGCTGCATAAAAACTCCTATAGAAAACAGCGACGACCCTCCCTGTTGCCCAGCAAAACGCTTCTTGAAATGGAAAGCGAATGTGCTTTGGCGGGATTGCAGGATCGGGCGCTCCAGGAGCACTTTAAAAAGGAATAATTATCAAAATTGAATGTCGGAACGAGAAACTAAAAGTACTCCGGTAGTAACAAAAAGTGCCGAACGGAACTAGGGGTAAATAATAGTGTGATTTTCTAGTTTTCCTTAGAAACAAAGCTTTTGAAGAAATGTTTTAGTTTGCCTTTTTCCTTCCCGGTACCGACAACGCTGCGCTCAGTCCTGCCGAAAGTTTAGGGAAGTTTGTAACTACAGCGCCTTCCACGGGCGTGAGCCTTCCCTTTGCCACCTCTGGCCGGGGGCTCCGGTTGGATCAGCGGGAATCCGGTGGGACCTGTGGGGGCTCCAGTGCGGGACCCTCCGAGGACAGGGCGGCAGCTTCGCGCCTTCTTGCCGGCTGCAGAAGAAGCGCCCGGCTGCGCTGCTCGGGAGCGGCACTGACGGGGAACACTAATTGGGGAGACCAGAGCCCATGAGATAAGGCTGCTCCAGATCGCGCAGGGCGGCTGAAGCTGCGCACCCTCGGGGTCCATCCACGCCCTATTCGGGACAGTTAGAGTCCCGCCCAGGTGGAACCCGGGGCTTTATGTAGTGGACGGTGAGATTCGGTTTTGGGATGCATCGTATTTCACCAAGAAAAATCCAGCTCCCGATGTGAGAGCTTCCCCCGTGCTTTTCCCACGCAAATGTAACCTCGGTCCCAATCCGAGAAGCCTCGGACACCATTTCGCTCCCACACGAGAGGACGGGAGGATTCCCGTGGGATGCCCAGAGCCCGGCCACCTGCAGTCCCTGTCCGGCCTGCAGCTCTCCTCTGCTTTAGTTTGTTTTTTATCGAGTCTGGCGAGCTTTCACCCAGGGAGAGCCCCCGTGGCATACCAGGGATTTAACAGAGGAGATACGGTCAGGAGCCCTCGGTCCAGTGCTCCTGGGGTATCAAAGTGCCGGGCAAAGCCCCTTTATCTGCGAGGTTACCATCCGGCAGCTGGAAACGGGCAGCAGCTCCCTGCGTGCGGTACCGGGGACACCCCGAGCGCTTCCGAGGCAGCAGTAGCCCCCCCTGGATCGGTTCCAGTAGGAATGGAGCCGTCAGGTCAACCTGCTGGGCGGGCGGGGAGAGCAGGCTCAAAACCTCCTCTCGTCCGTATGAACGATGGCGATAAGTCGCGATATGTGGCTTGTAGCGCGCCGCGATTTTGAACGAGGGGTGAAAATGAGCGCAGGGGCCGGGCCGAGTTCCCCTCGGTGACAGATTTTAGAGGGGCAGG
>JANHGB010014288.1:9569-33276 GCA_026283785.1 Coracopsis vasa | reverse complement strand
TTTGTGCAGAGGGTCTTCAAGGACTGGCCACAAACACTTTGCTACACACCTGCACAGTGGTTGCCATCTGTCTTCCCTTTCCTTTCCTGCTATACCCGTTTGTTGCAGTGTGATACATACAACCTTCTCTTTTTGAGAACTCTTAATACTCAGGTATTGCTACTGTGCATATCAGTAGGAGAGCTGCAGACAACACATTTTTTTCTGTAATGTCTTCTACCTATCTCTGCATCCATTTTTCAATTGAACAAAGAGCATCTCAAGATTTTAAACTAGCAACGGTTATCAAAATAACTTTTTGCTTTTTATGCCATAGGGAAAATTGAAGACTACTGTTTGCTTTCTTTTCTGGAAAAATAGGACAAAATCCTTGCAAGTTCTGAACAGAGGTCACGGACAGCAGAGCAGAGGGAATGAGACAGGGTACTGAATTTTGGTGTCTGTTTTATTGCATGTGTTGTAGTGGTGAAGGGAAGCCAAGGGTCCCTAGATTTAGAACAGATTTCAGCAAAACAATTTATCTCTCACTCCCTTACCTGCATGTGGTTTGGTTTGTTCTGAGCCTGTAAGCATCCTTGGCTCTGGAGAGGCTGTGCTGGATTGCTCCTTACCAACAGGGAACAGCCAGACAGCTGGGGCACACCTCCTCCTGCCTTCAGAATTAAAGAACCACAAAGGTAATTGATGCCATGAAGGCCTCCAGATCTGTGCTTTTATGAAAGGGCTCCTTTTTCACAAGAATAGGCAGGAATGCAAGATACATGTCTCAGATGTGTGAGAGCTATTTGTACTCACATCTGCAGCAACCACCAGGCAGCAATATCTCCTCTGTCCTGCTGTTTAGAGAGGACCAAATTCTCACCTGATTTCAGTCAGCAGCTACAATTTTCATGAGCAGAATTTTGGTCCACAGCCTCTGATTTTCATGTTATGCAATTTTATGACTTTGAATTCCAGTAAAATATGTCTGGCCACTCCAAACTGCTTGTTGTGATAGCATAAGCACACTAAGAGAAAAAGAGCATTTTGTAGTCCATTTCAATACAAAAGTATGGCTAGAATATTGATCATTAATGCATAGCTGTCTTTGTATTGCCTTTGTGCAACAATAAATACTTCAGATTTGTTGATAAATGCCTTCATTTTCTAGACTCAATTACTATCATTCAATTAATCAGATTTTCAACTTAGCATATGACATGGAGAATGCAGCCCCTGCATTCAAATACACAAATGACTGAAAATAACTTCCTAATTTGAGATCCATGTGTCAGTATCTGTCAAATTGTCAACTAACATTAAATTTTAATTAGTTGCAATTTTTTGAAGACTCTCAATGCTTTCATTCCAGGCAGAGCACAGGCTTTCTCCAGCTTTGGGCTGCAGATTCTTGCTGTACCCTGTTTACTCCAACACTACCTGGCTTGATGTAACCATGGCAGGATCGGATCCACATGTCTCAGGAAACAGTCAAACGTGTGGTGACCCAGGAAAACAGGAGCTGGAAATTTTGCCAGCAGAAAAACAGGAATCAGGAGAACATGCTGGAAGCACAGTGAGGAGACTTCTAACAGGAGAGTGTCCATCGGATCTGCCTGGATTTCCTGGCTCTGGAGTAACAGTGGCTGTGGCTGAGCCATTGAGCATCCCCATGCACCTGACCAAGTGTGAGCCCCATGGTGCCTGAAGATATGCTCACCTCTGAATGGCTCACCTAACTGGGGACAGCACAAAGCCCCTGTGACCTGCCAGCTGGATATTGAAAGCAGACAGAGATCAGCATAGATGGCATGGCATCATCGAGGGAAATCATCTCCAAGATGCTCTGCCACAGGTGTGAAATGTGCAGCCATCCAGTGGCAAATTTTTAAGGGGAGCCAGAGCTGTGCATGATTGGCATGGTGTTCACAGACAACATCTTGTAAAGTTAAAATCTTAATCCTGGCTTTACCCCTGCAAAGGGTCTCTAAGATGCATTTGTGTGCTAGCAAGCTCCCTCGTTATTAATGTGATTAAGTTCTAATAGCAAGAGCTTTCATAATAACAGTGAGAGGGAAGTGACAACGGTGACCTTGAGGTAACAATAACCTTGCAAGCACATAATGCCATTTATCACTGCACAGCTCCTCTCATTAGGAGATCTGAAGCTGCTTCACAAAGATAGGCGTTTGCAGCACTGATACAGTGAAGCCCTAATCCCTTTCTGGGACACTGTGATCATATCACAGTGCAAATGATTACCTCCATACACTCCCCATATTGGTACATTTGATGTCTTTTGTTGAGAAAATGATCTAATTAATATTTTTCATAGTTTTCATCTATAATCCCTCCTATTATCTTTTGCTGATATCTGTCCATCTCTTTTGCTAAGCATTTGCATTATCTCTTTCATTATGTGTATAAACAGTCCCCCTTCTAAAGAAGTATATTGCTTTTGTTAATATCAAATTATTCTCTGCAGAGAAGTCAGGCAAAAGGCAGATTCTCATTTGGTGTATAAATAAACATAACTCTTAAATTCTGCCTTCAAGTAGTTTATAAATGAAACCTGCTAGTGGTCAATGCATATTCAACTCTGTGAACTACTGGACAGCGGCTCTATATCATGGAAAGATTTTCCATGTCCAGATTCACACCAATTCAACCTACAGTGGGCCAAAAATGATGTAATTTATTTCTTTTCCAAACCCTATTGAATGCTTACTAAGGTCCATACAGCCATTCTGGAGACAGCCTTATTGCAAAGCCATGACCTTTATAAAAGCTAGCCTGTATTTTATTTTCCTTGTGGGTTTTTTTGGATACTAGACTCCCATTATTTTATTTATTCAGGCTCATCAGAGATCGCTCACCTGCATCCATCTCTGTGGCAGCAGCAACCTTGACACTCATGACAGCCAGAGGCCAAGGACTTCCTCAGATTATATATGAGTCCCTGTGGTGAACCCAAGATGAATGCACATTGTGTGTTGTGTACATCGGCTGCAGCCCTGGCAGTGGGAGCAGAAGGGGCTCAGGCTCTGTAAGGGTGCTCTCAGTGCCTGGTGGGATGTTGTGCGGGGAGAGCATGTGGTTCAGTGTGCCTGGGAATGAGACACTCACCCGTCACAGTGACTGCCCTTTGGTTTACTTCGACTGTGCTGTGATTAGCACCTTGAAACAGGCAGCATCCAAGCTTCAGGCAGGGGGCTGAGAAGGGGGATTAAAACACATTTTATCTTTTTTTTTTGTTTCATAACAGAGTCTGAGATGTTGAACTGTGTGAATGCAGAGCAGTTGAGCAAGCAGCCATGTGGCATGCATGCTCCAATATATCACTTCCAATTATCACCTTTAATTTACAGTTCCTGACAGCATTTATTTATTCTTGCTCAAGAATTTCTGCAAACACCTTGCCAATGCAGAAGTCTCCTTTTCAGAAAGAAAAACCTTTTCAGAGACAACTGAAAGAGATGTAATGGAAACTAGGCATCCTGATCCTTTCAGCAGCTTTGCACACCCAGCCTGCACATGCCCCTGGGTGCCTGCCGAGGCTCTCACTTCTCTGGCACAGGGAGCGCAGAGTGAAGCAGTCACAATGCAATCTGCATTCACAGGGCAGTGGCTACTGCACAAAATGTGATTCAGATGCTGCTGAAAGCACCAGTGTATCTCCTGTATGTCTAATCCAGCCTCGCTCTCCAGCCTTCGCTGCAGGCCATATCCAAACCCTGCCAGGGCAGTGATGGATACGTTGTGGGGAGGTAGGGGGTGTGTGTGTCTCCCTCCCTACCTTTGCTCACCAGCTGCACCATGACTCAGCTCAGTGAACCAAAGGGTTGTTCCAGCTCTTGGGTATCTCTTGGCTCTTCCCAGGGCTCCCCTTCAACATGATATGACATGAGCACTGGAGAGCCCCAGCTTGCGTACCTGCACTGCCTTGCAGACCTGTTTGAAAGGTGGCCAACGCTGAACTGCAGATTGTGGGTGCATGGTGCTATCAATGAAAGTGTCTGTCCTTGCCCAGACCTCGATCCCCAGCAAACCGCCCTCCTGTCTGTAATGTAATATCCATTACAATATTACCACTGGGCACACTCACAAGAAGATGGGATTTAATAGCTGCAGTCATTTGTCTTTCACAGCAAGCTGCACATCTAAAACAGGGTGATTAGAGCAGGGCCAAGCATAACTGAGGGGTAGGGAAGGACTGCCTTGTTTCAGAGCATGCCCACATGAAAGGAGCTTTTACAATGCGAGTACAGTAACATTTGCATGGCCATGCTTAATCTGACAGTTATTTATTGCACCAGGTTAGATAAAAACCTCCATGCAGAAAGGAATCAGGGCCTGAACTCAATATGTGCCAAAACCCACAGATGGCCCTTTTTTCTGACATTTGGGCTTGAGAAGCTCAAGGGAGACCTTCAGTGCCTTTACGACTGCAGAGCCCATACCTTCTCCATACCTGCTCCCTAGGTCTAGCACCTACAGCCTCAACCCAATGGGAAAACAGAATAAGGGACCAAAATAGTGACAGAGAAGAGACAGGGAGTTGCCCAGTCCGCAGCAATAAGATCAGACTGAGAGCCCTCAGAGAGAGATAGAGAGTTGATGAGGGCGGTAAATCATGGAGTTGGGGAGTGAATTACAGCAAAACACTTGTATCTCCACCCATCGTGTATCAACACATTCTTCAGTGTGGATTGCATGACCAAGAGCAAAAGACTTCAGATGACAGGAAAATAGCCATGGAGACAGTTGTGCTGGGAGGTGAGGTCTGGAGCCATTCTTGAACTTGAATTCAATTAATCTGCACGCATTTGTTATAGAATATATCCCTGTGATCTTTCGAAAGGAGACGTTTGAATTTTCAGTTGGAAACAATGCTTTCCTTCAAGAGTTTCCATGCCATTCAATGGGCTACCCCCATTGCCCATAGCCTAAAGACAGCTTTGTTTTAATTTTCTCAGAAAATGAAAATTTTTAATTTTTGTGGAGCACAAAATAATTATTTTTGAGCTAGTGAACTGATGTCCCAATTACTTAGGTAGCGTTAAAGCCCAGCTGGGGCTGAAGTACAGTTTTGGAAAATGAGTGCTGATCCTCACAGGGTTGCGGAAAGAGAGATTAATGCATCTGCTAGAGGGAAAAAGAGGACAGTGAAACCTAAAATTGGCAGGAGACTTTAAAAGGAAATCAAAGGATTTCATATATCTAATTTCATATACGTGCTTCTCAAGGGCTCATCAAAAACCCGTATCTGAAAAATAAGCAGAGGCACTTTCCTTTGAAGAAAGCTGGTGGAGAGATCTTCAATGTTTCTTGATCAGAAACTGCCATCACTTGGACTTAGTGATATGACTGCTCTAGTCAAGGGCTCTGCTTGCATTGCCAAGAGAAGCACGGACACCACCAAAGGAAGCACTCACTCTGAAGTCGGTGGTCTCAGCCCTCACGAGCCAGCCAAACAGCCTTTTGGCCTACTGCTCTTTTAGGCATGCATGGTGACCAAGGGAACTGAAATTTCTGCATCTGGGTAGCTGAACTAGTCAGATTAGCACCTTTAGCAAGGTGTGGTGTTTTGAGATTAATCCCTGAAAAACAAAATTTCTGTCCCAAAGAGGTTAAGAATTTAAAGTTCTCTAAGAAACCAAGTCACAGGCAAGAGGACCTAAAGCTGTCAAACAGGTAATGAATGCAAAAGACACAACAATGTGAAAGGTAGAGGACAACCAGAAGGTGGAATTAGCCATGAGCATTTGGCTGTCTTCCTTCTCCACAGGCAATTGTACATGCACAGTAACATTTGGCAAGCCCAAATGCTGATGCTAAGTGACATACCAGATGTTCCTGGTGGCCCACGAACACCCTTTTCAGCCCTTACAGCCAATGCAGCAGACGGTTCTCCTTGTGCGGTGTCCCAGGCAGTGGTATCTAATTGATAGGCTGAGAGATTTCATGGCTTTTTGTCCATAAAGACAAAGTTCTTACCCTCTTATATCCCATGCTCAAAGTGTTATTCACAGACGTGTGCAATCATTCACTGTGCGGATATCACTATGAATTGTTCACAAGTGAACCTCATGTTTAAACATGGCCAATAAGCTTACCACACAGACAGCTAAGCTTTGAATAAAATGTAGTTACACTGCCAATATCTGACATTAGATAAACTCAGTTTGTTTTATCCAGTTTTGTGCGAAAAACATACCAAGCTGCCAGCTTTGCATGATGTTTGCAAAACCAACATTGCAAGCCTGTGTTTGCCCCAGAGATTTTGGGCCTTCAGGATCACACATAGAATGTTTTAAGACAAGGAGTTATATAAGTGCATAGTATGCAAGAAACTACCAGGAAGGAATGAGGGTCTCCAGGAGGCATTTTCACAACACAATTTCTTATTCATAACAATAACATGTCTCCCTGATTCAGCATGTTGTTGCTCAAACACATGGTTTGCTTCTCTTGTTAGATGGAGCAAACCACATTTGAGTGTCATCTCAAAGCCACAGGAGGATAATATGGTTGTCCTAGATTTATCTTAGTTATATTGTATAATTGCCTGAGTACTAAATGTGCAGGGGGGCACCACATATATAACCGTATATTACAACATATAACTATACTGTGGACTTCATGTTGTTTAAATAAAAAAAAAATAAATAAATCTGTCAAACTCCATTTAGCCCAAAAGGCGGAAGAAGAAAAGAAATAAAACCCGTTCAGTCTATTGTATTTTCAAAGCATTTGGCCTTTCGAAACTGAATGTCATGAGCAGGGAATGTTTCCAGTGATCAATACTTGGACGGGAGGAAGTTTTCCAGCACTGCTGAGTGGCTTTCATAGCAGCTGTGATCAAGATGGTTTGGAGGGTTTGTTGTTTTGTTTTTCATTTTATTTCCTTGCTCTGTAATACTCGTTGATTTAAATATTAATATAGACCTGATGTTCGTCTTGTCTTTGTAATATTTTGCGCAGAACAAGGTTTTTTCCCAATAAAATGAGCAGCACGTAAGAATGCAGAAGGGGGTGTCCTAACTGTTACTGGTTTCCTTACAATTAACAAAAAAGGTAAGGACAAGAAAGAGTTCACCTGGCTAAGACTTTCAGTTCACTCATGTCATAGACTCATAGAATCATAGAATGGTCAAGATTGGAAAGGACCTTAAGATCACCTAGTCCCAGTGCCCCTGCCACAGGCAGGGACACCTCCCACTAGATCAGGTTGCTCAAGGCCCTGTCCAACCTGGCCTTGAACACTGACAGGAATAGACCATTCACAACTTCCTTGGGTAACCTGTTCCAGTGCCTCACCACCCTCACAGTAAAGAACTTCTTCCTTGCATCTAACCTGAACTTTTCCTGTTTAAGTCTAAACGCATTACACCTTGTTCTATTGCTACAGTCCCTAATGAAGAGTCCCTCTCCAGCACCCTTATAGGTCCCCTCCAGATACTGAAATGCTGCTATGTGGTCTCAACGCAGCTTCTCTTTCTCCAGACTGAGCAGCCCTGATTTTCTTAGCCTGTCAAACAGCCCTTTAGCAACCCGCACAGTTTGGAAAAGGGGATCAGATGGCAGATGAATACAGGGTGTCTCTCAGGCATCCAGGAAGGCAGCACTGGGCCTCAAGGTTCCTGCTGCTGCTTGACAGGGATGGGTCCAGCCCAGGGCTCGCAGTGCCTGAAGCAGCAGCATCTCCAGCTCAGGCCAAAGCTATGAGAACTGCTGAGGCTGGTGGCATGACCTGGACACTCGACATGAGGCTTGGCATCCCTCAGTAGCAGCTGGGAGCAGAGCCACCATTGTGCCATGTGCTTGGACTGGCCTGGATGTGCAGCCAATGCACATTTCCCAACCAAGTTCCAGTGCCTAGGAGGTAGGTTCTCTATGTATAAAATGCTCTCATTGGCAAGTCTTCTGGAAAGATGCAGAGTGGCTTCCTGCTAGCTCCTCTTGATCTGACCATACTGCTGTTGTTCTGATGAGATTTCCACACTGATGCTTCGTTTATGCTGAATACAAACAGTGGCACACAATGTGTGGTCCATGGAGATCTGAGCAAGTGAGCACTGAACCAAATCTGGGACGGATTAGGGCCTGTTATGGGATGTACATTGATGTTACATTTGTGTTGCAGTGCTGTAACGTTTGAATCATGATGTCGTGATATGCAAGATAAAGGCTGGGGGGCCCCTTTATAGTAAGATCTTTATGGCTCTGGCACTGCACAGGGAAAAGCTGCAGAGATGAGAGGGAGCTGTGAGCGGGAAAGAAAAGCCATTAAATGAAAGCCCTTAGACTAGTGTTGAACATAAAAGACTCATCAGATTGTGTCACGTATTTGTAAGGGAATTAGAGATGGTCTTGAACCACAAATACCTTCCCTCAGAGCAATATGGAGCCAAATTTATTGATTAAAAATGGCTCTTCTTGGGATCTTCTCTCCTTTTCCTCCATTTTGGCCTTGTGGGAAGCTCGCAGTCTCCGAACAGCAGTGAGGGAATCAGGTCTTAGCACAAAGGACTGCAAATTCCCAGTCAGGGTTGAGTGGAGGTTTTCTGAGGAGCAGCCCGTGGCCCTGAGGGCAACCAGAGAATGTCTCCAAGTGCTACAGCGGGGCCAAATGGGGGTGAGTTGAGGTTGTTCACCTCTTACTGCCAGATTCACCAGCTGCACCCCTAGTTTTACACACTTGTTGATTCCTGGTGTACTGCTGTGGTGATGCAAAAGCTAGCACCACCCTGGGTGACCCTGAAGGATATGGTCTCTACTTGAGCTGTCTTGGTGTGAGCTGACAGCAGCTCCCTGTGTGTTACTGGACCTACCTTGGTACAAACTGGGCATAAAAAACATGCAGCAAATCTGGTCTTAGAAGCCAAAATCCACAAATGCAATCACTTGCTAAAATTCAACAAATTGTGGTTTTGAATTTGGTTGGGTTGTTTTTTTAGAAAAACTGCTAATGAGAAAGATATAATTTGGAGAATTTACTGGACTGGACTGTAATTATTTTTTACTTTTAACTTCTAAAAGCTGTTGTTTTCCTTGGATTTATTCTGCCACTTTTCGCATGGTGTGACTGAAATTCCGTGGGGTTGATTTTCTATGACAGTGCCAGAGTGACTGCAGCTGCATTGCAGCGCTGTACATTAGCACAGTAGCAGCAATACTGTAGTTATCGGTGATCCCTGCTTGACACACATTTGTTTTAAAGCAAAAGGGCAAAGTTCAAAAGACTTTTGTGCATCCCCGAGTGAACTGCTGATAACCAATCCAACAACGCTATTATTTGTACTTCAGCTGCATTTAGAGACCGAGTCAGGGGTCAGGTCAGAGTGTACTAATCAGGATACAGATATGTAACAAAGACAGCCCTTTCAGCACTTTGCACTCCAGAGGCAGTGTCTTGGGTGAGCTGGAATAGCTTCGTAAGCCCATGGATTTCAGCAAAACAGTGATGATTTGCTGTGACTGAAGGTCTAGCTGTTGGAAACCAGACATGTCGGGCGGCTAAAGCACACAGACACACACACTGTGGCAAACATGATTTAGGAGGATAAGATAGCAGTGCTGGGCAGAATGGCACATTGGCCAGCTTGCTGCTCTCTTGAACAGCACCAAGTTCATGTTAATGGGTCATTGCTTTTCCTGACTTCATCAAAAGTCCCCCTCTCATGTGCAGGCATGTCTGGAGAACTCTCATCTTGAGGACACTTAACTTTGGGAACCAGCAGGGATCTTCCAATCCTTCATTGTGCACCCTCTGAGGTTGTCATCTGTGCCAGCTCGAAGTGGATAAGTGTGATGTACCTAAAATATCACAAGTTCTAAGTACTGTCTGAGTTTACTAATATTTGCTCCCATTTGAACAGGTGTAAATAGCTGTGTAATGCACATGGTAAAGGAGAGCTAGCTTCATGTGGGGTGCTTTGACTTCTTTGCTGCCTACAGTTCTGTTTCTCATGGTTCTGATTCCTTTAGACAGCATCCATCACTGCCTGAAGTGGAGTCACTGCTTTTAGAAGCATTCAGAGAAAACACTCATCCTTGCTGCAGGTATTGCTCAGCCAACTCACTACCAAGGAAGCTGCCTGGTCCTTCATGCCAGCCAATGATCTGCCCTGCTATCCTGGCAAGGGCTCATCTAACCAGCCATTCTCCACTCTGTATCTGCACTCAGTGCCTTCACTCTGTGCTCACACAATTTTACTGCTGCTCTCCCACTGTTCTCTGTCACTTCATTGCAGTGAAGACACCTCAACACTTTTGTTGCATTTCTGTTGCTCTCTGTTATCGCTGTACAGGCTCTTGTGTTCTCTCTCCAGTTGAGCCAGTTTTTCTCTTCACTACTTGATGATTTTCTCTCTACCTTCCATTCACTTTTGCCCTACTTCCCTCCTCCTCCCATCTTGCATGAAACATTTCCTGATCTATTGCTTTGTGTTCCCTATTGTGCTCCATCCTGTGACTCAATGCACAGGAAAGCTCAGTTGTTTGCTTGGGATGTTCTGGAAGGCAGGGGCTGAGGTCTGGGGGGAAGGTAGGAGAGATTCCCAGAGGTTTTGAGGGACACAAGATCCATGTTCATTTTTAAACCTTGCTAGCCGATGCTCTTGAAAGCAGTCTATTTCTCCTGCTAGCTTTCTGTTCCTGGTCTTCTCCCAGGAGTAGAACCATCCTGCGCCCTAATCCTCTGGGAAGAGGCATCCAGCATGGCACAACTGACCACGAAGGCTCAGGTTTAGCTTTCTCTTTTCAGTCTCTTGCCTTTCCTCATCTGTAAAATACCTTCAGATGGGAATTTTCCCATCGCTGAAGCTATGTCACACTAACAGTGGTGGTGGCAGGGAAGATAGGGGAGCCTCTCATTTCATTTGTTTGTGGTCAGTTACGACGGTGGTGGTGGTAGCGGGAAGTCCAGGTAGAAATCCCTGATTTCTGCAGTCAGGAAGAAACTTTTCCCCAGACTCAGCAGCACAGGAATTAGAATGTGGGTTTCCGTAGCTCTGACCAGACCCTTCCCTATTCCTGCTCCTGCAAACACTTGGTAAAAATATTGCTCTTGTTCCAGGGCAAATGAAAGACAAATGTTAGAAGTTGGTGTGAAACAGTTCACTCTAGCCATTAAGGGACAGTGTCTTGACTGTATCTGGTAAGAGTAGCTTACTGGGAACAGCAGCAGTGCTGTAGGAAGGGTCCTGAGCAGCTCCTGGGGGCTCAGTTCTCTGCTGTCTGCATCCTTCAGGAGAGGGATAACTGAATTTCCTGAATTCAGTCTATTCCATTTGCAGAGTTCCCACACACCTTGCTATCCTTCCCCTGGAGTAGACAGGGTGTGTTGGATAGGGCAGGGAGAAAACGAAGGGCTTTAAATAACTGAAAAGTTGTGACAACTCTGTTCAGAAGCGTGGAGGGAGGGGAAGCACATTTCCACACATTGCCCAACTTCCCGATTCGGGCAGTTCCTTTGGGCGAGCCCCGGGAGGATGGAAATTTGCATCACTTCATGTATGGGCAGCCCACAATACCCTCCCCTCTGTGGTCTCCTTCCTCCTCCATACGGTACACTGAGCCACGGGGACAGCAAGGGATGGAGACCGGGCTGCCTTGGGACTTTTCCAATTCATAAAAATGCATTGCTGCTGCCTGGACAAAGGACGGGAGGGAGATCCAGGAAGGGAAGGGAATCCCCTGGACTCAGCAAGCTCCTGCTGCTTCTGTCATCTGTGGCAATAGTCCGCTTGTCTTCAGCGGGAGTTAGATTAACTGCTTCATCCACAGCTCTGAGCTGGGCACCACAACACCAGATGTGAGACACCAAATGCTGAGAGCAAAACTGTTGCCCTGGTAGTGAAACCTCCATTATTTGTGTCACTTTACAGACAGCTGTCCCAGGAGGCCCTGGCCCTATGTTGCCCAATGCTGTGCAAAGAATAGGAGTGCATTCCTGCCCCAAGGAGTTTATGGTTGCTTTTAATGGAGAGATGAGACTGAAAGGAGCAGAGTGAAAAGGAGTAACCTCCTTGCAGTCACATTTTGAGGTCAGCTCCTTGGAGGTGCCAATGAAACAACAATGCTTGGTAAGGCTGTGGGGATAAGGCTGGGATATAGCTGTAAGAAGTTGAACTGTAAAAGAAAATTACTTTCTTGCTTCAAATGTGTCAAATTCATCTATTAAGGAAAAAACTGCAGAAGGAATTCCCAACACCTCCCCCACTCCAAAAGAAAGAAAAAGGACAAAAGAAAAAAACAACCCAAAAAACCATTTGCCTTGTACAGGAGGAAAAAGCCTCCAGCTGGCACAGCAGGCTGAGTATGGCCCCAGGCTTTTCCCATCTACCAAGCACCACCACAGGTAGCTGCAAAGTGTCCCACCACAGCACCCACCACTGTCTTGGAGGCGCCAGTTTTCACAAGCAGTGCTTCCTTGTAGTTTGAAAGGTCAATGATCATCTCTAACTGGAATCCGTGCATGTGTGAGGGCTGGTAATAAGGCAATGATGAAAAGCTGGGAGAGGCAGGGAATATTTTTCTGGGAAGAGAGTTGTGCCATATCCTGTAGGTAGCCATTGTAAGCTACCACCAACCTTGGCTGGAGCTCGTATAGGTGTGTGTATACATATATATATTATATACATATATATTTATAAAATGGACCATTAAGAAATTACCTATTCAGAGCCAACAACTAGCTCAGAAAATGTTCCAGAGCCACCATGGGACATGAAAGTATAAACACACCTGGTTTTTAGAAGTAGAAAACTGTGGTGTTCAGGGCAAGGTCATCAGTTTGCTCTCCTGTGGAGCTGTGCCTTATTCTGAGTAACACCCCTATGACCTGTATTGTGTATGTAGCACAGATAAACTGGAGATGGTACCACATGGCACAGGGAGTGCTAAAGCAGCATCTGTGTGGCATAATCAGCCCTGCTGCTCCTGAATGAGACGCAGCCTCTCTGAAACATGACATTGCACAGTGGTGGGGCACCATTCCCTGCAGCTGTGGAGCCCAACTGGAATACGTAAACTCACAGGGGAGGTGTCTGCAGAAGTGGGAATGAACCCAGTAGCTCTGAGGCAGGATCAAACAGATAAATTTTCTCTCTTGCTGAGTAAAGAAGCACTGAAAGGAGCTGCACATCTTTTTCTGCTAGTTGGGTAGTGGTACTGGGAAAGGAACAAAGTTTTCCTGGAGAAGTAAAGCTGGATCACCCCAAGCTGCCAATTATACTCTGGAATTTGGTACCATTTGATTCCTGCACTTGACTTAAACGTCCCGTCTTTGATCATATGAATATTTTTCAGGCAAAGCAATGGTATTCATTTTAGGGTTTTATTTTATTTTTGTTTTAATCAGTCTGTCAGACTGATGTGCAGATTGAATACAGATGCTTGCATGGTTTTCTGTGCGACTTTTAGAGCAGAAAGACTATTATATTTACAGCACTTTCTTCTTTTGAAAGAATCGACACTCCCAGTGTCTAATTGAAATCCAAGGGTCTGTGAGTGTGCCCGATATTCAGAATAGGAGTGATTGCTAAATCATCCTAGCCAGGAAGAATCTGGGCACCAACAGATACTATTTCAGTCTCTCCGATGCACTCTGCCAAGCACTTTGCCTCCCCAGCACAGCAGTTCTAGGTACTTCTTGAGCCAAGACCCACACTTGTGTCCATAAATACGCAGCAATGTGCCTGTGCCTGACAAGTGCCCGCGGGAAGCTGTCATCACTGAGTCTTGAGTTCTCAGTAGTCTCAGCAAGCGCAGCCACGTTCTGGAGATGAAAGGCTGGTGCATACTGCACTGCAAATGATGGGCCCTGAAAGGCTGCGCTTTCCCAGTTGAAGCACACAAATGGGAAGGTGATGTGCCTTGATGGACAGGATGGGAAATCTTTAACCCATCTTCCAAACTGACCTCTGTGACCCTGCACTTTTCGCTCTTTGGTTCCTACCACCTTTACTTGAGTGTGCTGTGATGCTGACTCTTGTGATTGCTTCATATTGGTCACCAGTCCCTTGGTCACCCCAGTGATGAGACATTTTCTCACTTGACATATTCTACCCTAAGCTCTGCTCAGGCATCAAGAAGGACCCAAACCTTGCTCTTCCATCACAAGTGAGAGCTCTGGGAGCTGCTTTGGGCTGTACAATGTGGAGTTGCATCACTGCTTATTCTGTGGCTGTTGCTAGAAGCTGGTTCTCACTGCACCCTGATCCTGCAGGGCTCACAAGGCATTGTTAGTTATCGTGGACTCCTGGATGATCCACACTGCTTTGCACTGTAATGTAAATCCCCAGACAACAAAAACTTGATGTGTCCAAAAAAAACAGAGACAGCAACATTTACGTGCTTTCAGCAGCTACAGATGTACTGTGCTATACATGAGTTAAATGTAATCATGAGAGGATGACTTAGCTTTCCATCTTTGCTTAGAGGTTCCTTCAAGGCCAGTGCACTAAACAGCATCTGAGGAACTTCAATCTCATGGTCTGCATGCAGGAAGTGGTCTCAGCAGGGTACTTATTGATGCACAGCAGACCTTTCTGCAGACACTCTGCAGTGACATTTAATACCCACACATTTCAATAGCTAGGTAGCTGGCTAGATGGATAGTTACTTAACCTCAGATTAAGAACACAGCCCAATCAAATACAGAAGATGATGGATCTCACATAATGTGAAACAGCAGTCTGCTACAGTGGTAGGGAACTTTGAGTAGAATCATAGAACAGTTAGGGTTGGAAAAGACCTTAAGATCATCTAGTTTCAACCTCCCTGCCATGGGCAGGGACACCTCACACTAAACCATGTCACCCAAGGCTCTGTCCAACATGGCCTTGAACACTGCCAGGGACAGTAGTCGCTCTCCCATCAATACACGGTCCCTAGGTACTGTTCATGACTACCAGAAAGTCCTGCCCACCAGATCTCACTCTTCCCTGGTATACCCTCATTCCCAGATCCTCTGTGGGGTTAGGAGTCATGCCCCTCCTCTTTAATCTCTTCAGCAAGAGTATGACTCATTGTGAAGGTGGTAAAACTGGGTTTAGCATGAGGGAGACACCATTTCACAGAAGTTTAATCCCTACTGTATGACTGACTACAGGGGGAAAAAGAGGTCTGGGAGGCAGATGCTTGTAAGGAGCAGCATCTGCCTTATAAATCTATAAAAGGCACCCAAATGTCCTTGGAAAATGTTCCCACTGCTCCTTAATCAGAATGTATTCTTTTTGAAGCCATCTGGGACAGGCATGTTGTCCATTTCAGCTCAGCCAAAGCAGAATTGTCATTGCTGTGGTTCAGTACATTCCCTCTTCAGTGGCTTGTTTTGTACATGGTGAGGAAGATGAGTTAAAGAGTTGGTAAAAAATTGGAGCAGTTCTGTCCAGATTCTGTAGAAGAAGATTATGTAGAGGAAAAAAACCATATGCATTCTAACTGATGCCACTCTGTTTATAGGGTAACTCATATTAACATCCTGTTCTACCCTTGCATGAGTTTTATCTTTGTGTCAATGCATTGATTATGCATGAGTTATATTTTGTTTTACTCAAATAATCAGAATTCTTCCACCCTAGATTACTCCACAAGTTTATAATATGCTGAACCTCTGCACAAATATTCAATTCTATGGAAAAAGTGTGATGCTCAGTCTCCAGGCCTTTGTGCTTTCTATCATGTGGGACACACTGAGCTTTGGCCTGGCTCAGTACTGCTCTTAGGGCTGCTTTAAACTCTGATTTCTTTCCCTTTTCTTCTGCCAGACCTGGCTAACAGACTAGACCCAGTGCAGCACCTCTGGGTCATGGTCCATAGCAACACTTGAACAGAAGCAGAAATGGCTTAAGACTTCCATAACAGACCTATGCTGGCTGAGGTTGATCCTTGCACAGGTGCTTGCAGGAGATGCATTATCTCCTTTATGATATCCAGCCACTTTCCAAGATGCCTGAAGACCTATTGCATTGAGTCCAATGTCATCAGAATGATGTATTAGAATTGTCCCAAACCAGGAAATTCCTGCTTAGTCTCATGCCAGGAACTGCTTGCCTGGTGACACAGGGCTCTTCCCAAAGATGGAGAGGGGACTTTTCAGTTCACAAGGGGTTCCTTCAGTAATTCTCAAATCAATACCTCTGAGTGGCATGTCTGGGTACAGTTTGGATGAACACTCAGGTACACATCTCTCATGCACGCCCTATACTACCTGGGTGGCCAACAAACAATCCATGGCATAGAGAGTCTAGGGGAGGGTGTTGTCTCATATGGAGTGTCCAGAGACCCTCTGGTAGAATCCCAGAGGTGGGAGAAATTCAGCAATTTAGAGATTTCACAAAATGGGACATTTCTTCAGAAAAGCAAAATCTGAGAAAACCAAGCACAGTGGGAAGTTCTCATCCAGTTACACCATCAACCAAAGGGAAAAAACAACAGTAGAGTGAGTGCAGTCCTGTCTCCTTGCTGCATCCCTGCTCTTCTCTCCATAGCACCCATCTGTGCCAATGTCTCACTGGACAAAAACATTTTGAAGCCTGCTTCCGGGATATCCCTACGTCCATCCTAAATTCAGATGAGCAGCCACAATCACCACCTCCCTTCCAAAAACAGCAATCAATTCCTTTTGGCAAACAGAAGTGAGCACAAGTGACATGGTCTGCCAGGACCACGTACTTTCCTTTCAGAGATACTTCATTCTCATGTCTCATTGAATAATTACTGTTAGGGAATAACATCCAGAGGCAAGGAAAAGAGTGTGGCAGGTGTCAGACAGATGTACACAGCATAAGTTGTCTATCCTAGAGGCTTTATAATTGAAGCAGACAAATAACACACAAAGGGCAGAGGGAAATGTGAAGCAGGCAGTCTCGTATGTAGACACATGTAGCTGTAGGAGGCCTGGCCAAAAGTTATGCTTCTTATTCCGTGAGAGATCTCAAGATTGTTGTTTCCTAACCAAGGTAAATGAAAACATGAAGATGAGCATTTGTGAGCAAGCAAAGATGGGAAAAAATAATCAACTCCGTTTGGGACCAATTGTTTCCTTACGACATTTGGTAAGATTTTATTTTTCCTTTCTGTAAATTTACCAGGATATTAAACCCCAGTTCTTTCACTTAAAATATATTAATTTATAAAGATTTCCCCTCAAAAATTTAACTTTAGGATATATTCCAGCAGCTATGTTATGCTGTGAACAGCTCTTGACAAACTGTTCTGGTAACAAATGTTTTGTCAAAAAACTACTAAACACTTCTGCTGTTTCCAAGGCTTTTCTTCTCTGCAATTATTAACTAAATGATGCAGCTTCCATGAGCTGTAATACTCATCCTATGTAATCACCCCGGGAAGAGATCTGATGGAGCAAAAAGTTCAGTATAGATGTTGAAGTCTGGTCCAGTGAGGAGCTTAAAAGAATAGACCTGACCTTTATCAGCCTCTGTGTCACCTGCATTTTCTATGCCTTTCTTCCAGAGCCGGAGACCAGTTACCAATACTATGGGCTCCTGCTCCACCACTGGCAAAACCAGGTGCTCCCATTCCATGATACCAATGAAATGATGATATTTTAAATGTGAAGAGCTTCCTGTTTTGGAGATGAAGAACAGCCACTCATTTAAGAATTGGCCGTTTCTTCTCCTGCAGGGAAGACTGTCTTTTCCATTAATGATTCCAGATCAGCTATATGTGGTTACAGATGTGCCCAAGCTATCTGCTTGCTGTATTTTCACAAGACTTGTGAGAGAACTTACATTCCCAAGCTTACAAAGGCCAGATACCATATCTTTAGGATGCTAGTACCTTTGTTCTGCTCCAGGAGAGATATTTGGATCAAATTAGAAGCTTTATCTGACTTACTTCCAAGAGAGGTGTCCATATGAATGCTGTGATTTGAAAACTGACTTTTATCTTTGGTTTGGTGGGATTTTGTCTGCCACATTGGATTCCATCAGCACATAATATCCCTGCACGATTAAAGAAATTTTTCTAAGACCTCTTACGTCGCATCAGTCAGAATTCCTCATCTACATTTACTTCTCAAGGAGTGTAGGTCTGATACAGTGGCTTTGTGTGTTCTGCTCTAAAATTAGTTTATCTCAACCACAGAAAATTTGTCAACCTTGCCTGCTACTGGGCAGTGCTGACTCCTTGAGTACAGGTAGTCTTGATTCAGTGAGTTTCTTACAGTCTGTGGTTTTATAGGTGTGATGTCAGGGAAGAAAAGGTTTCCTGTGCTTCCACCATCACCAACCATAGCAGATTATTTGTCAGAATAAGAGTCTAAATTTCCTTCATTATTTTCCTCACTCTCCTGATTTTTCGTCCCATTTATCTAAAATGTGTCTATGATGTGGATCTGTAAAAACCAGAGGGATCTTCAGCCAGTGGTTTAGATGATGGCTAATAAAGAAAATATAAAACCTCTACTGTTACAATAACTATCAATAGCATAAATACATGTTCCTCTGTCATCTTCCTTTAGGCAGCCTGGAATCCAGCCAGAGCTGCTGGTGAGATGCTGATAAAAGGCATATCTGAGGGGTGGCCCTGGGAAAGGGTGGGTGACTGGTCTAAGCAATGGCTGGACCCTGCCCTCCACCAAGTACCACAGCTCAAAGCCATGCCTCATGGATGGGTGCTGCTTCCTCCCTCTTTCCACAGAGGGAGGTCTCTGTGAGACAGCCTGGAGAAATGTCACTCAAGCAAAAATAAATCTTCATTGCAAAAATTGCCTGTATTGTAAACACAAAATAAAAACCATCAGTGTTAAAAAAAAAAAAAAAAAAAAGAAAAAAAAAGAAAAAGGAAAAGAAAATAAAGAAAAAAAAAAAGAACAAAAAGATGAGAAACAAGCCCCGTCCTACACAAACGCATTGCTGGATGCAAACAGCTGAATGTTAGTCAACCCCTGACTGTACAAAGAGAGACTGGTTGTAAACAAAACAGAGAGAGCTGAGACGGAGCCTTCTAACGAAGGCTATTGAAGTTTGTGCTCCCTGTAACTTGAAAGCCGCAAATGCTGAAAGAGCCATCTGTATTAAACTGTGGCTGGGATCATGTTCATTAGCTGGTTGGCTGTAAATATAGCCTCCCCCCAACACAAAAGGTAACGCATGTCAGCTCAAACCATCACCAGCAGGTTTGTGTAAATATTTACTGGGCTGTTCAGACTGTTGTAATTTGAGGCTGTTGATGTCTCACAAACAAGTAAGAAAATGAGCTGGCAAGTTCCCGAAAACAGTGTCAAAAGGCAGCTCGGGTACAGTAGAGGGAATGTGAGCTTTGTGCTGTTTTCTCTAAAGGCTGCAGGGCTTCCCAGCTGTTTGAGCCTGGCTATCTTTTGGTGTCCTTACAGTCAAAACTCAGATTTAAAGGCTTATAACCTTTTATGCATAATTTTTTCTTTAGGAAAATTGTTTCTTGGGAGTTTCAGATGTTGGGACAGGGATGAGAACTTTACTTAAGTTAATTACTTTTTTATTCCTTCTTTGATTAAAATACTTAAGGGCATAAAGCTACATATAGGAGGGCTGTGGGATTACAGGTGGTCCATCCACCTGAGTGAAACTGCCAGCCCTATCCCTTGTGGGCATGGAGAGATATTGGGGTAATCTTCATGTAGCTGAACAACTACTGCATTGCTCTTTCAGATTTAAGATGCTTATGCCAGGTCTGGAAGTCTACTGGAGAGCCCAGAGTAAACTGCCTGAATACGGCACATGGTGTCTCTGCTAGTCTTGAGGCTGGGAGAGCAGAGAGACACAGCCTGTGCCTACTCCAGCAAACGGGGCAGGGCACGTGTAGAAGGTCTGACTCCATGGGTTCCCACACACTTTCCAAGTGTGCAAGCTACCAGTCTCCGAGAAGGATATCTAACAAAAGCTGTTCCCAGGGAATAGTTTGGATGTGGCCACCTGTCCAAAGCAGGGGGGGAGTTGGATTGCGACCAGGACTTTTAACAATTCAGCCATGGAAATGTGTCTCAGGGGTAGAGGAGGCTCTCTGGTCTGTTTTACACTGTGGAGTAGAGGTAGCTGCAGCAATCACCTTTCTACAGTCTCTTGGGCTGGAAGAAATCCGCTATTCACAAAAAAAGCCAAATTCAGGGAAGATCATCCTTCCTCTACTCTCATGGTGTATGTGATGCCCAGCTGCACAGGAAGTATTGTCTGAGCAGCTGATTTGGGCACTTCCATTTTAAAAGCATGCTGGTTTCCAGAGTCCCCTTTTCTTTTTGTCCTCCCAGTAAAGACAGAAGGGACAGTTTAGGGACCAGAGGTGCTCTGTGAGTCCAGGAAACAGTACACAGTGGAGTGCCCCTGATTTACACAACCTCATGGTCTCATCTAGGAGACTTCATGTGATAGACCTCAGGCTCTGATCCTGTGATCTCAGCATCTTATAATGTGACTTGTGCCCTAAAACCAGCCCTTTGAGAAGCCAACAGTGTAGTGCCTGGATTGTGAGTCATTTTGTTTGTTTGGTGACAGGGGACAAGCTTTGCAGCCTCCACACATAACTCAGTATTCCAGGTAATTTCCATCTGAGGTAGGGCTCTGTCACTCAGAAATTCCGCTCTGCCAGACATGTAAACAGAAGGTGCCCACTCCCATCATTTGGAGATGGCTTCCCTGTTCAGTGAGGAAGGCACACAAATGTACCCCACACTTTCGGTGCTCACAGTGTGGATTTGGGACCACAAACCTTTTTATAAAGTAGCAAAACCAGAAGTATCACGGTTCTCCATATCAAAAGTCTTTTTACGCACAGAGTTAAATGAAGTGGCTAGATCCACCAGTCTCTGCTCTTTTGGTTATTGCAGGAAATGAATAATGCAAATATTAACAGGACAAGAGGCTGGATCTAGTCCTATGGAGGAAGCATAAAAGCCCATTTGCATTATGGCACTGTGCAGGTATGTATTGCACCAATCTTCAACAGAGAGCATTTGCATAAATGGTAAGAGCTAGTTTACCATGACAGGCTATGGTGTGGGCGCCCTGACAGCAAAGTCTGAACTGGCCTGAAGGCAGAGGAAATCCCTTTGCTTAATGGGCTGTTTCAGATGGGCTGGATGGGGGCATGAGTTCTGCTCTGTGGATCAGCCTTCTCCATGGGTAAATGTAAAGTGGGGAAGCTTCTTCAGACAGCTCTGCTTTCTAAGGCTAGGGAAGTACAAATAGAAAACGTGAAGCAGGGGAAAAGGGGAAAAGAGGTGTCAATCATTTTTAGATAATGAATTCTCCAATTGCCATCACTCCATCAGCTGAAATAACAGTGCAGAATAACAGGATGTTATCATGCTGGCTTATGTGAGCAACCTATGTAAAAGATTTCTTTGGGGTGGATCATAATTACAGTTCTTGGATTTTAATATCAATAGAATGAAAAGTATTCCACAGAGGAACATTATTTCCTACTTCTCAATCACACTCTTACACCCAAATCTGCATCAAAGCTGGGAAGAGTCACCAGGATACCTATCTGTACTGTACCTTAGTCATCATATCAGAAAGCCTCTCCTGGAAAAGGATTCAGCTCTGATTGCTTCATCTTTACAGAGCCAGAGACTGGAGTCCTCTCACTTGCATGATACAGAGCGATAAAGTCTCTCTTCTTTTCTAGACTTCAGGTCTTTCCGTGGCCTCTGAAATTTACTTCTGTTCCAGGATGCCAGGCCCAGCAAGGAGGTTGATTTCACTGGCATTTGATGTTGTTGTCATACACCTCTGGCTGCACAGCTGCTTTTAAAGGCAAGACTCATCTGAAATATTCTCTAGCATGCTGGTATCTTCAGTCCACCAGCTACCATTTGCCTTCATTCCTTATACCAAAAGAAAGTCCTGTTGCTTTTGAACCAGGTGGTGCAACTGGGCAGCCACAAAACTGCCAACAAGTGGTAACAAGGCTCATGGCTCACATGGTGGCTGCTGGTTGAAGGGCCTGACAATGATGGAGGTGTTTGACTGCTCTTCATGCCTGCTGAGGGTAGGGGTCAGGATCTGACACTCTGAGCTTGTGTCCCTCCTGTGCCAACCCTCAGCTCCATGGTTTGCAAGGGATACTAAGCAAGTCATTTGGGGTAGGAAGAGTGAGCGAGTGGCTGCGTGGTACTTAGTTGTTGGCTGGGGTTACACCACAACATCCAGAAAGTGCTGAACTGTACTAAACCCTCTGACATCAGCCCCACGATGGGCAACCATCTGAGAATTCCCATTGCCAGGCTCATGTGGCATTCTGGGATATAACTATCTGATAGAAAGCTCACTTGGGAATTTGTGCACTGGGTAGGTGATGGTTGGGTGGCTTCCTGGAGTGACCCTGCTGTGCAGCTGGATGGCAGAACATCCCATCTCCTGAAGTCTTTGTCAAGCTAATGTGGTCTTCACCAGCCCTATGCCCTACCAGTTATATGCAGGAGGATGAAGGTGGTACATGCTACTGATTGAAGGTGGTACATGCTACTTATGTGCTCAAATTCAGCTTGGACATCAATAGGTGCAGTTCTTTGTCAGGGTAATACGGTTTTCCCCATGACCGCATTTCCAAGAAGCCTCTTTTTTTATGCTAGAGAGAGTGAGAGGTGGTTGAACCACCCTGTTTTGACAGCCAGATTCGTGGTGGGTTCCCAGTGATAACTCCACCGTGTGCCATCCTGGGCAGCCAGCCCAGGGCCACCATTGCCCTCTGTTGGCAAAATCATGAGATCTCCCCTCTTGCTGCCTGCTTTGTGCTACCACAGAGCATGTCCCACCTCTGGGCACTGGTGCTAGCTCTTGCTACATCAGTCCTCCTTTCTGCCCTTCCCAAAGTCCAGAGCTGCTGGGCACCCAGAGGAAGATGAAAATATCTGCTGATGAAAATCAGAGTGAATCCTTTCCAAAATGCACACTTTCCTCTCTGGTTTCAGAAAGAAGACTGCCTCACCGCCAGATCCTGCCCACTTGTGTTTTCTGACTGATTTAGGGAGATGTGATTGTTTGTCCCTCCATCAGCAGCCAATAAACAAAAACCCTCTATGAAGACGTGCATGTAAGGGAAACCACTTTTAATATGATCAGAGAACCTTTCTCTCTTCTACTATCTTTTTTCTTTCTGGCTCACAGAAGGTTTGTTCCATCAGCTCTTGTTGACAGTGCCCTTCACCGGGGTCATCCAAAGAGGAAAGATGAGGAGAGGAAAAGAATTGCCTTGTCATAGCTGCAGGCTGGCAGAGACCATAGCAGGAAAAACTCCCCAAAAATGTCCAGGGACTGAGACCAAGAACTCTATGACAAAAGTATTTTTCATTCTCAGTTCCCCCAGCTCCTCACAACTTGTGTTGGTGGTGTCTCTACACTGTACCATTGTGTGATGTGTTTGACAAGCACATTTAAATGGAGGCTACTACGCACACCCATTACATACATTCTCCTCTAGGATATGGGCCAAACTGCAGATTGCCAGGCTGCAGGACAGGATAACATGCTAGCTGCCATGTTACCATAGACTCATAGAATCGTAGAATAGTTAGGGTTGGAAAGGACCTTAAGATCATCAAGTTCCAACCCCCTGCCATAGGCAGGGACACCTCACACTAAACCATGTCACCCAAGGCTCTGTCCAGCCTGGCCTTGAACACCGCTGGGGATGGAGCAATCGCAACTTCCTTAGACAGCTCATTCCAGTGCCTCACCACCCTAACAGTAAAGAACTTCCTCCTTATATCTAATCTGAA
>JANHGB010014285.1:0-22576 GCA_026283785.1 Coracopsis vasa | reverse complement strand
GCCCAGTGTTAATGGTCTGAGAGATTCCCAAGACACACCAGGTTTGACCTCAGGTAATTAAATGAATCAGGAATTGCAGTTTCCTATGACATAGCAAAGTAAACAGCTTTTCTTGCATGGTTCTGCCTGTCTGTTCTAGAGACAGCCTGATCACCTCACTGGTACAGCAATCCCCGAGTTGCTTAAAATGCCATTTCTAAGGTTGTGGTCAGCTCCAAACCATGTTCTTGATAGAAATAATTATGTGTAAACAAACTATGTAATGCTGCAGCTAATACATGTCCATTGCATAACAATTCCAACTCCAGCCAGTGCCATTGCAAAGTACAGCTATTTTAATTTGTTTAAGAAGAAATGCCGCAAGATGAATAAACCACTGCTGGTAATTAACAAGATTTCTGTTAATTAAGTTCTATTTTGGCTGTAACTTATAGTGTCCCTACTGCAAATCACCACGTTTTACTAAATGTTCTGTGTTTGCTGCAAAAGTACCTTTATATCTTGAGTATTCCAACAGCTTATTGAGCAACAACTGTTCTTTTAATATAAAGTAATTTCTTTTGCAGTCATTTAAAGTCTTGATTTTGAGCAATCCATGCAGATGGTTTATGTGGAGAAAGATTTCTGTTTCCAACCTATTATCAGCAAACATGCTGATACTTTATCCATTAGCTGAATAATGTTACAGGAGCTGATCTTGCACACAAGTGTAACATACCGTGAATATTTTCTTTTTCATTATTCCATTTCTAGTTCCACAGAACAAGTAAAAGCTATTGAATTAGTTTCTTTTGTAGCCACTCATGAAAGTATGGGCATATTATGAATCTGTTTGAACGTACAGGCTATTTTTGACTGCATGTGTGTATCCTACCAGCCATTACAGAGACTAAGATAATTAAAAAAGATTGAACAAAGTTGTTGTCTTCTGGGGGGAAATCTTTTACGCTTAATTTCTTCCAGATTGAAGTCAGTCTGTTTGCAAATTTTATGGCCTAGCATGAGACAGATTAGCCAAAAAGATAACCCCACAAAAGAAGTGGCATCCTGGGACCATTTGACTTCAATAGCAACACAATCACTGCAGTCGCCATTAGCAACAAAAGAAATGGACTTCGTATGCTGAAGAACAATCTTCAGAGATGACCTCTAGAAAATGTGATATTCTTCATAGATGATTATAAAATTTGATTTTTATAATCCTGGTCAAGTGTTGTGAACACACTCTGTTTTCCAGTATCCCTCACAGACAGCTAGTTTAGTTTTCGTAAGCCCTTGTCAGGAACTGATTGTAGCAGTGGACTCGGCAGCCAAGGCAGACGAAGGGATTTTTCTATGTAACTTTTCTGCCTTTACAATCGCCGTCCTTATTCCTTATCTTTCTGCTTGAGATGTTGAAAGTTTTGTCTCTTTGCAGCATCTGACACTGTCAATGTTGAAGGACAAGGCTATACTATGACTCAGAAATACCTTGCAACATAATTATGGTGCAATAAAGGCTACAGTAGCTGCATGATGCTCCAACTACATATCTTCTCAGCCAGGTTAATTAACCTAGATAGATTGTTGTGTCAACATTGCTATACTTTTGGTGCCCAAGGCAGCTTGGCCTGCCAAGGCACTGCATTATGTTACATTGTGTTGTAGAAATGCATCCAAAGGAAAAAAAATAAATAAAAATAAAAATAAGAAAAAAAATATATATGAGAGAAAAGAATTATGATGGATGAAGGACCATTTTTCTTCCAAATGCCATGATCAATATCACGCAACAGAACAATGAACAAGAAATATAGTCTTCCATTGTCAAAACCACCATGCGTTTCAGACAGATGAAAGACTGTCAATCAATAGAACTACAAAGCGAATCAGTTTGGAAGGAAACATTTCAAACTGGTTGAATCAGACTAAGGACAAGACTTGACCTTCGGGAGAAGGTTTTTATAAATTGATTTTAACATCTATAAGAAAACAAACTTTAATATATAGGTTTTGTAGACTTGTACAGAAAATAGAATTATAAGTTTACACTTCAAGAATTGCAATTAAAAGTTCAACTTTACTCCTAAAACTAAAAGCTGAATGTGACAATTGGGATTTCTCAAAAAAGGCACTAAACTGTTTTATATCTGATCCCTATTTTTCACTCTAAGTAGAAACGAAATTGCTCTTCATACGGAAAAATTTTTCAGTGAGGGATAACCAATGGGTAGGAAATGCATTTCACTTCCCAAAACTATGTGTTACAGTGAAAGATCATCAAATTGAGTTTTAAAATCTTATAATCTGTCAAAGAATTGCCTACTGAGGCAAGTTCTTATTCTAGCAATCCCATCTGCTTTATCAAGTGCATACAGATTAGGAGAACATGGGAGTTTACCTGTAGATTGAGAAGGAGGTTTTTAATACCCAAAAATGAGAATTGCCATAAAAGAGCTTTTAAAAAGATTTTTGTACTAGCACTATGAAGGCACAATTACAATCTTTCCTTTCCTAACATGGTCAGGAGTGTGATTTTTGTAAAGATCTGGAGAGAAACTTTTCTCTTTCTGAAGATTTTGCCACTCAAAATAAAAATGCTACTTGATTTCATATAGCACTTAGCATTTTTGAGGTATTCATTTTCATATAATAATGAGTCATATTGTGACAGGGTAATGTCTGGGTTAGAGCAGCTATTATGCATTAAATTATAGATTATGTGGATGCTTGGATAATACAGGCATTTTCTCCCTTTTTTTAGCATTATTTCAATCCATCTGAAATCCTTTTGAAACCTGCTTTGGAATCCGTTATTTCCATCAATGCATCAGCTACAGAATTTTATCATCTATTTCATAAAAACGTTAACTTTCTTCAGTCCCTTTCTTTCCATTTTAATACTGTAAAAACCTTAATTATGGGACTTAAACCTGAATTCCTTTTGCTTAGAGTGCAATGAATCTAATAGTAATGTATTATGACTATTTATTAATACAAATATTTTGCATTTTTATACTACCTTCCACTGAAAGATATCACTCACACATTTTAAGGCCAGTATTACAGTTGTCATAGGAAGCAAATGCAAAACAGGGGCTTTCAAAAGCTAATCTGTGAAAAAAAAACACCAAACCCTAAACAAAACAAACTCAAAACAAAAGCCCAAAACCCAACAACACAGAAATGGATATTAGACCATCTTATTTGGTTCTTTGTTTTGACTTAAAATGCTTTCATATTTGTTTTAACACACACACACACATATATGATCATTATTATCTTTCTGGTTCCACCTGCTCTGACATATCAAAAAGTAAGAAAACAAAGATTCTGCCTGTGATATTTAGTCTAAGAATGAGTATGTGAACCCTTCACCTATACAGAAAATGTTCTGATTTTGTTTTGGGACGATCTAATTCTTTTTTTGTTTAATTTTGATTTTGTGGGCTAAGACTCAAGTTTCTAACCACACTACTTTGTTAACCTACTCATTAAGGTTATAAGAAGACTTGAAAATACATACTAGTAATTAAAAATAAATGAATATAGGAGATCACTAAGCTTTCCAGGATATTACATAGTTCAAAGTAATGCACCAAAAGGATTTTTATCTGGTTTTATATATTAAGACACATTTAAGATTCACTTAAAATATGTTTTGATTCTAGAATTTATTCCCAGGCAGGCCTTCCCTGTGCCAACATAGATGTGCACTGGATTTATTTCAAATACCTTTGGTTGTTGCTACTCAATTCTTTGGCCTTGAAAGTATTGGAGAACTGAAAGTAGCCTGGAAAAACCTAAATGTCGTAAGTGGAATTAATATTGATGTTAAAGGGTGGAACAGTCTAGGAGAGGAAAATTCCTGGCAAGAAAAATCTCAGGACAGCAACAAAAATTCCCAGATGAAGCTGCAAAAATTTCCACCAGAATTTTCAGACCATAGCATGGGGGTCTTCTCATTTGCATATTCATAGAAAGTGGTAATAATTGCTATTCACAAAATCCTTTTGAACAGGATATGTAATGAACATACACAAATATCAGGATGACTTCTTTATTAAGTTTGCAACAGTAAAAATTTCAACATATGGCCTAAATAAAGACGAAGCTATATTACTTGTAGTGTAGAAACCAACCTACTGTGAGCAGTAGCAACACTTACCTGCATTGTTCACTGCCCAAACACAATAAAGGAACTCATTTCAGTTTTCAAAAATTCTTTGATTTATTGTCAATTTAATCCTAAAATAAACTTTCTCACACTTTCTCCAGGCTACAAAGAGCCTTGCCTGCAATTATTTATTCTCTTACATTACAGCCATGGTTATATCTCTTGGTGTGTTTTTTCTGTCTCTGGTTCCTCCTAATGGTTTCATGTCATTAAGGGAAATTCTGCCTCCAGCGAGAATGGTGAGGGACATATGAATGGCAGTTCTTTGATCCATAATGCCTGCAAGCAAAAAGCACTGGTCAGATGATTCATTCATAGTCTACATACCAATATAAAAAAATGAACAGAGGAATAGAATGGACTTATAGTTATAAAAGAAAATGTAATAAAAGTTTCAACACAGTTTACCAACCTATAAGTAACAGAATTAACTATCTGAAAAGATCGTTCAGTGCATTATAGGTCAATCCTGACATTAATTCCTAGTGAGTCTTAACAGGATTGTGATCTGAAGGAATTCCTACTTTCTGAAACCTGATACTGCTTGCATTTTACCTTTCAATATTTTTTTTCTATTCATGTGTTCTTATATCCTTGATTAATTATTAATTTACAGGTCAAGCATATCAAATTACTGCAAAACACCTGGCCAACAATCACACCCAGCATTCTGTTATTCCTAGGATGGAATAACATCCATCCTATGTTTTCTCTGCAGGTCCATACTTTTTAAATAAGTTTCTCTGCAATCTTACTGTCTAATTTATCATTCTGACCACAGAAGTTATATTCATTAATCAGGACTTAGATTTGTGACACAGGGTCCATGTGCAAAGGGTCCATGCATATTCAGTTATCCCAAATATTCTGAGCATGAATGTTCCCTTTGATCACAGTTTTTAGCATGAATTAAACTCAGTTTGCAATGTGTTCATGATCTCTAGAAGTAATGTATGCCTAATTTGGTTTTGAAACAATTGCCTTATCAATTGTAGTTTCATAAAGCAACGCACAGCTCATATCAAGTATTTATATAGCAGTACTACAAAGACATATGCATATATCACACAGTAAGTGGTGCATCAGTAAGAAGTAACCTACTAGTCCCCTGAGAAGCAAAAGTCATGAAGCCATGGGAGAAGAAAAAGCCAACAAAACAGGACTGGCAATGAACATGATGAGAGAGGTAAGCATGGGAGCTTTAAGTGCATTGTGTAACACGACACTCAGAAATATTTTCACAGTGAGAAAGGAAAGAAGTTACTGAGGGTGTCTTTTAGGAAGAATGGATGAAATGAAAGGTGTAATAAAGCCAAGGCAAAATGAGATATGAAGAAGGTTTTTAGAAGCTCAAAGAGGAATCTGGCACTGAACTGTTACTGCCCTTCCGTAGGAGTAAGTTGACCTTTTTTTAATTCTCTCTTTTTTATAACACTGAAAGTACCCTCGGCTTGTCTAGGGTTTCTGAATAAGTTATACATATACATTTGGTTTTCTGCATATGATCTCTTTTTCACCCCAGAAGTGTTGTCCACATAAAAAAAGGGCTTTGGACACTTGTCTGGAATTTCCATACGTCCAGACATCTGGAAATCCCAAATGGACAGACAGTGCACATGCAGAAATGAACAGCACAAATGCTTCGAAGTTTAATGTGTCCTGGATGCACTGAACTCACTGTACAATGTTGTCTAGCACTTGCGTGTTCATTTATGTGTAAGAAATGCATAGACATGAAAGCACTACTTCTGTATTAATGAAGTATGGTAGAGATTTTACAGAGGTAATTCTGGGAGTGTATAAGCATTTCAAGGAATATGTGGTCCTCTACTGACCCAGAAAAAGCATAAATAAATCTGTCAATGCTGTCGCTGTAATATTCCTAGCTTGATTGAACTGTCTGTCTAAAGCATGGATGAGGAATGAGCACCAGTATTATTCTGCTCTTATTAAAGTCAGAGGACTAGCTGCAACCGAAGGGTCTTGTTGGTAAAGTAAAAAGAAAACAGATTTTTTTTCTCTAAATGCTGGAATGGTTTTCAGTGATGAAGAAGGAAGACAGGTGAGCTAGGGAAGACCATACCTTGGCTAATGATTGCCCGGAGCATCTGTATTCACCAATACTGTCAATATGTCTCACAGAAAGTGCAGAGTTTCAGCCACAAAGTAAAACATTTGAAAAATGTTGAATTCTATTGGGGTGAAGAGCAGGCAGAACAGGGAAGGTGAGGGCACAAAGGGCAATCATCTGCCAGCACCTGGCATCCTCAAGCCAGGAAGATGTGACATCAAGAAGAGGAAAGGTGGAGAACTAAACACTAAGGCCTTCTCCCAGGGGGAATGGATAAAATGAGCAGAAAAAAAGTTGTTTGCAGGTGGCAGAAAGAAGCTGTGTGAAAGGCAAGAAATTATGCAGTGGACAAGACAGAAGGGACACTCAACAAAGCAAGGAAGTACATGTTCTCAAGGCTCCAAAACGTTCTTGGCGGGCCTGGAGCAAGCCACCTCTTTCCTCTTTTCTATCTCTCTTTTTAAAGCTGCCTTCCTATCTAACATTGTTAGGTTTTGTCCGCATAGGGACTTTCCCACACTGCTTATTTTCAATCGACAACTTGTAGAACACATAATTCCTGTGTGGTTCTATGCAGAAGAAGCTAAACCTGTATGTGTATTCTTATTGTAGCCTAGATCGTTTTTAAAATACCCAACTTGCTAACCTAGGAATAGACATAGAGGAAACGCGGAACATGCTTGTCAAAGTTCTGTTTACCTATCAGGAAGGCTAACTGAACTTTTCTCTTAAGATTGCTTCAGGGCAGGGGCAGTCAGGACATGGCACAAAGGTAAATCCAGGCAGAAGATCTGTCATGTGCCATTAGATAATTAGAAATACAACTGTAATTTTGTTCCTTGGCTCTTTGTATAAATGTTCACCAAAGCATTATGTAGAAATCAGGGAAGTTTTAGAAGATTCAATCTCAGATATGACAATTGCAAAAGAAAGTAAACCCAAAAATGACAACAAAGAAAAAGTATTACTTGATCATGGCTGCAGCCTCCTTTGGTTTCCTCTCTAGACTTATTTCATATGCATATTTTTCCAGACCAGTTCACAAGGGGATAATGGCTTTCCACTTTTCATGATTTTCATTTAATAAACATTTAGGGTCCCTGAAATGCCTTCCAAGCATAAAGAAGAATTTATAGAAAAACAACATGTTTGAGATTATGCCTTGTGTCAAGAAAGCCAGAACTGCTATATGAACAGTGGGTGACTTTGATGACCAGGAGACCCTGTATTCAAAACCAGTTTTACTTGCTCTGTGGTTTTAGGACATTTGCCTGAATCCTTTAATTCGCTCTGATCTCAGCTCTGGTGTACGAACTATTGTAAGAACTTGGGAGCTCCAGCCTGTGAAGTGTCAATTTTATTTTCTGTTATGGGCTGTTTATGCTCTGGCCCATAGCACAGGCTCTGGACAGGAAAACATTCATTCCCTTGCCAAGGAGACAGGCCAGAACAAGAGGAAAAATCACAGGGGAGCTGCACCCCACAAGCCTCATGGCATGGGAAGCTAGAAACCATCTGCCTTGAGAGACACAGCCCCCCTGCACTACCTGAATACCCCTGGAAGCCCCAGCAGCCTCAGGGGCAGCTGAAGAAAACATGCTCATGATTCATGCAGCCATACTGCAAGGAATGCAAAGGGCAGCCTGATGGTGGGAAGGGGGTCTGCCCCTCCTGCCCTGGGATTGGCTGACCCTGGGCACCTTGCCACATGGAGCTTGGGCACAGCCCTGTCCTCTTCTGTGCACAGACCACAAGGTACTCATTTGTATCTCCCAGTACATCCAGTCCCTGCCTGTAATTAAGAGAATGCTCAAGCTTTGCTTTAAACAGTGCAATAAATTAGCACAGCTGTTTGATTCAAATCTGTTTACTTGTCCACATGTGACTATGTAAAGATTACAGGAAATTAAAACATCTGAAAGTAGAAAGAGTGGCAGTGAAGAAAACAATCTAAATGTGTCACGTGAGTCAATACTGGCCATTTACATCACCTCCAAACCACACAGGGCTGTTCCTGCTTCCCTCTTGCCACCCTCATTGCTCAGCTGCTCTCAAAGGGAGTGCTTGGCATCTCTATCAGCCTGTCTACTTTCCCCTCTTTTGGTGAGAGCAGCAGAAACAGCCCTGTGCCTGCCATGCTGTGCCTCCCTTTCACCAAAGCCATCTTGTGTGAAGGCAAAGGGAACATTTCACTCCACAGGCATCTGCAATGCTTTGGGCTCTCACGGCAAGGTTACCTGAAGAGTCCTGTGATAGCAGGACAGAGCCAAGCCTGTCTTACTTATCACTGCAACTCTTCAAGAAACTAAGTTGTTATGAATTTTCAGCAAATCTATACCCTTTCATCATTTTGTGTTGTAGGCAAAAGTGGTGTTGGCATGTGCTGGTGTTTGTGGGTTTCCTCTCCAGTTAGAGGCATACTTCCTGGGAGACGTGCAGAAACTTGGTGCCTCCAGGTTGTATTCAGTGTCTTTAATCCAGAGAAAAGCACCTGCCTCCAGGGCCCTAGCACAGGCTGTAGAGAGGCTCTGCCAGGGGATGAATCTTCCAGCACAAAGTAAGGAAGATGCAAGACACTACTAATGTATCCTGGGAGCCAGGAGCTTGTCAAGGATGGGGCAAGAGAGCATGTTGAGGAAGGTTAAGGCACCTCTGATGAGGGGACTTCAAATGGTGCAACTTAGGCAACAAGTGAATTTCCAGTTTTGACTCTCAGGGCTACCTGGACTTCTCAGGCCAAGCTTCATTTCTCAGGTTTTATCTACATGATACCATTTATATGTAATAGAACATCCCCAGAGTGGAAGGGTACAAAGATAGTTTAAAGGCTGTTGTGGCTCTTGGGCCGTGAGCTCTGTTTTATCTCCAGTGGTAGATTTCTCCTTCCATGTTTTATAAGCCAGGCAGTGTGATCTGTGAGCTCCATTTTCTTACTGACTGTACCATTTTTCTGAGTGAAATCTGATTCAAAAAGTGATCAAATAAGAAATACCACAGGTTTGTTTTTTTTAGAACATCCATATATTGTAGCTAGGACGGGAAATTGGAAAAAAACCCCTATCTTGTGCAAAATATTTTGTAAACAGTATGCTTGGATGTTGACCTTCGCCATAAATACTCAGCATGTCCACCGGCCTTCTGAAGAATAACAAAAGCCCCAGTAATGCCTTTCTTTAATTTATTTTAATCAAATCTGGTTCTTCCCCAGCTCATTAGCAGTACAGTCCCAGTGTGCCCTACATAAATACATGATGTAAGAATAATCTCAGAAATCCTTAGAAGAAGCTTTACCATTATCACTGTAAGAGTAACAAACACTAGCACATCCTTCTTGAATCCACTGAGATGGGAGACAGAGAAAAAGATGTTAAAAGGGTGATATTTTAGACACTGATTTTCATTGTATGATCTAAACTTGGACAATTGCTCGCTCTTTCCATCAATTATAGAGAACCTTAGAAAATAAACAAACTAAAATGTTGGCCTTTGATCTAACAAAAAGCTAGATGAGTAATGTATTTTTTCTTAATTTTCCCTCTTTCCCCTTGACTAAAGCTGAATTACACTTGAATTTGCTTTCTAAATTGCCTCTTTTTTCTTATTTTTTTCTTCACCAATTGCTCTCCAAATCTCTTTCTTCTATTCTCTGCCTTTATAGTTTCAGTTGTTCAGTTGAACTTTCAGCTTAACTGTTCAGCTGTTTTCAAGAGTTGCCTAAGTATCCCACTCTGGACAGGCCAGGTGTACTCTTGGAGGTGAATAAAATATTCCAGTGTTTTTAAACTGGTGGAATAACAGAAATTCAGCCTGGTGCTTCTGTTACTACAATAACTAATTTTCTATTAAATATCTAAGATGCACATAATGCTTTTTAAAAACGCATACGTTTTACTTGCATTGCATAAAACTTCTAATAATACTGTTAAGATATTACTGTGTTGTGGACCATATAAGATGTAGACTGTCTGATTTGCAAACAATAAAATGAGGTGTGAGGTACAGATGAGCAAGCTGAGGAGTTGAGCTCATACTGCTACGAGACAGCATTCTAATAATCTATAAATAGCCCCAATACTGAATTACAATATTGTGTAACATAAGCTTTTTTCTTCAGTAGAACTATTCACACGCTTAAGGTTAGCAATACTCAGGCTGAGGACCACAGTTGTGGTGTGTGAGGTGGATATCCTAATAATTAACACAGGAGAAAGACAAGTTCACCAAACAGCAACAGTGTTTTTTGACTGCAGGATACAAGTCACTTAGATCGTACAGAGGACAAACTGAGCCTCAGATAATTTTCATTCAATTAAAGAGTGGAAGTAGAGTAGCAAAGCCATGAAAATACATGACATAATCAGCCATTTAATCTAGGCTAAGCACACAGTGCTAGGAATATCAGACCCTGCCCAAAAGAAAACACAGGTCAGCCCTCATTAACACTGAAGAAAAAAACCGGGGGCAGCGGTAACCAGAGTAAGGGCAAGAGATGGATAAGGACGACCTTTTCTCTGTCTGGGACAGCAGTCCTCCCCCACTGATACCTGAAGGAGATGAATCTACACGGCAGGAGGGAGCAGCAGCAGCAAAGCCTCAGCAGTGGTGTCAGGGGACAATTTCGGCAGCTGACCCAATTTGCATTCAAAGCAAAAGCATCTGAATTCCTTCATGCAGACACTGCACTGCCACAAACAGCATCTCAGGGCTCCCTATGAATTCCTCTGCTGTTTTCGCACATCCAGGGCAGGTGTTGTTAGCCCTTACCTGTGTGTCCAAGCAGATGACATGAGGCATGAGGAATGGGACAAAGGTGCTAATGCAGCACAGGGCAGTGAAACAACACTTTATGCACAATTTGTCTTTCAGTGTTAAAACTGCATTATTCCAGTTCTGAGAAAATATTAGAAAAAGGCAAGAAAAGATCAACATTTCTTAAGGTAGCGGTGTTTTAAGTGGACTTTACTTTGGAGTCCTGAAGTATTTTGCAAATACTGATGAATTCAACTCTTGCATAGTAGTTCTATTAAGTCACCACCTCTACCAAGTTCTACCAAGTACTATTCTCACTTTACGTATGAGAGGACAAAGGTAGAGGGATTTCAGGAGTGTTAATGTTTTTTTGCCATTCTCAGTGTTACCTCTGAGAGTTTTAGTGGATCTTCAAAGTTTAGCTATAAACACAAACGCACTGTCAATCACAGAATTCTGGCACTTGAAACTTATTTTTAATACAGCAGGTAACCAACAAAGGCATATGGAGAACTATTTTTGTTGAAAAGAACATTTTAGAAAGGATGTAATTTGCATGTGGCTCCATATAAATGGAGGTGAAATTTGTTTCAGAAAGGGAATTTTAGAAGATAAAATATGTTGTTACTTGTGCCTCCGTAAGAGGTAATGCCTGCCCCAGATTTTTAAAAACCCAGATAGAAGACAAGGGTCTGATGGACACTTAAAAAAAAATGGAAAAATAAGAAAGTAATGCTGGTCAGCATGTCCAGCAGTGACCTGAGCACACTTTTTGCCCAAATACTGAATTCCTGACTTGTATGATTTGTGCACGTAACTTGACTTGGGGCTCTGCACATAAAGAAGTGTGAAAGCCTCGTTAGAAGCACGTGATGCTTTTTTATTTTCTCATTTAAAAGAATTAGAGAGTCTATCTTGTCAGGAAAGAATCCAAACACGACAGCAATCACCCCTTGAAAGCTTCAGATGCTAATCTTGTTTTCATTAACAGTATGTCAGTGATATGGGATTCAACCAAAATTACTGTGATGATTTTATTTTAATGGGTATTTAAGTAAAAGGTAAGACATTAATCAAAGATTAGGGAAATATATGCTAAATTATTGTGATATATGTATAACTGAAAAGAAGTGTTAAAAAGGAAACAGATTTCTTCCTTGGAAGTACAAACATTAAAATCTATAACAAGACAGATTCAAGGCAAAATATGACTGAAGATGTTCTGTATGACTGCTTTTATTTTCTTTCGCTATATTTTCTTATCTAATTGAAAAATAAGGAATTTGTCTGGAACAAGTATTTGGAATCTGTAATATGATGCTATAAATGGAGGATCCAAAGGAAAGTTACTCAGTCAAGGTAGTCTTGGTACCTTCTAGGGCAAGAATTACTTTCCATGTGAGAAGAACTGGTTATAAGTCCTCTTTAATAAGGCCACAAACTTTCAAATGTAGCTGCAATGGACAGTAACATTAAAACATCAGTTAAAGTTCAGTTTATATGTGATTTTTTTAGGAGCTGTATATAAAGAAATCAGCTGATGAAAAGCAAAAGGGTAATTTTGGACGTACTCTGTAGTGCCTTAGGCTGTTTCTGTACCTGGAGAGATCTTACTTAAATTATTCCTCTGTGGATACAAGTCTTTTTTCTGGAAGGGAGATGAGTGGCAGCCATGGCCCTGTGTCCCACTAATCCCTGAGGAACAGCATGGGCTACTGAGGGCTGTAAAAAAAACCCAAAAAAACTAAGCAGAACAGCTTGAAACTTGTTCTCTCTTGTGTAAGACAAAGATCATCTGTGGATCACAGAGCTGTAAAAATAGTTCCGACCTACTTCTGCGTTCTTAGGTTCTTAGCTCTCTGGTCTTATGACACAGCCTATTTGGGCCCAGAGTTATGTCACACTGGAAAGAAAAAGCTTTTGCCTGGAAGCTCCTTGTAGGGCTGAGATATTCTGGGTCTCAAGCAGAGGAACAAGCTGGTTGTATCTGAAGTGAAAGCCCTCATTTTGCAGCCAGCCCACACCCCCCCAGCACCTGCACTTAGAGCCACTTCCCTTCTCTGAACCCGTGTTTTCCATGAAAACCCACAATTCATCTCTACTTTTCTGACAGATCTCCTTCCCAATAAGCTTGTTACCTGTGTAGAAACGCTGTGGAAACAACCTCATCACCACTGAAGCCTTCTTAGCAAGTTCATGGAAGGTGGAAAACAGAGGCCTTACTTCCACCTTTGGGAAATGTCTTCAGAAAACAAAGATGTTGTGTCACTGCTGAGAACATGGAGTATTTTTCATTACTTTCTAAATTCCATTGCTTAATTCATGAATCCACTTCAGGCAAATTAATGCTTGCTATTTTGTTTACCAGGCTTGAAAGGACTGAGAGCCTGCAGTGACACACTGGATTATGTCGATCTCATTAGCATTTCATTAGTCCTCTACTTCTTCTCATTAAAATCTCAACCTCATGTAATTTCTCTGCCTCTCTCCACAGATAAGTAAGAAGGCTCAGATGCAGAGAGTTAATGGAGTCAGGCTTTTTCCATGTTTCCTAGGTACGTTTGCTACAGGCACTTGCTGAGCCCTGTCAAGCTGATATTTTTAATAATACACTATGTTCTTATTAGCCCTCATGCCTGTGAATCACATCGAGCTGCAAGAAATTCCCAGAAGCTGCAGGCTCCATGCACAGCTTGGTGTAACTTCCCTACCGATGGGGATCTAATGTGACGTGGCTTTGTGCAAATTGTATGCCTCAAAAATCTTTCCTGACCTTTTGAAACTTTTGTATCTCTTGGGGTGACAGCTACAGGGCTGTTCTGGCTCTTGGGGCCCCATTCTGCTCACATGCGTCAACAGGAGGTTAGCCTTAAGATCCAGCTGGCTGGGAGGTCCAGCTCTGCTGGCCAGATGACAACAGCTCTTCTGATTGGAAGGATACAAGAAACTCCCATTCTCCCAATGTCTTACACATCCCACCAGCAAAATATTTAAATGTGAAACATCAGACTACTCACAGAGGCAGTACAATTCATCTGCTGCCTACTGTAAAGTCAGCGATAACTACAGCCCCCCTCAAAAAAAGGTGCTCCAATAAAGAGAAGAATAACTTTTCCCCAGAAAGAGAAGAGGAAACACGAGGAAAGCAGTATTCTTGTCTTCTGTATGATGCTGTCTGAATATCTGGAAGTTCCAGGCAAAATTTTGTAAAAGCAAGAATATTTTAGATTCCTTCTGTAGCAATGCATATTGTCTGCTAAGAGTGGATTTGGGGGGAGAAAATCAAAAAGCCGTTCCTGGGCCTGGTTAGGATAGAGATAATTTGCTTTGTAGCAGCTCACATGGTGCTGTGCTTTAGGTTTTTGACCAAAACAGTACTGATAACACATTAGTGTTCTAGCTTTTGCTGAACATTGCACAGCACTAAGGCTGTTCACTCTATCACTCTGCCCCCCAGTGAACTGATTGAAAGCTGCACAGTGGGTGGGGTGGGGACACAACCAGGCAGATGACCCAAACTAACCAAAGAGATATTCCAAACCATATAATGCCATGCTTAGTAATAAAAGGGAAAAGAGGAGGTTTTAGGAGTGTTAGTCATCTTTTGCTAGGGAACTGGCTGAGCATCAGTCTACCCGCAGGAGGTGGTGAGTGATTGCCTCTGCATCACTTGTTTTGTTTTCTTCCCTCTCCTTGCACTTATCCTTCACTTATTAAACTTTTGTTTGGCTGGTTTTTATCTTGACTCCCAAGCCTTCTTTCTTTTATTCTTCTTCTCCTCTTCCCCCATCCCACCAAGGGAGGTGGATGTAAGCAACTGACTGTATGGTGCTTAGGTGCCCACCAGGTTTAATCCACAAGGACTTAAAAATGCTCAGCAGATTTTCTTCTTTTAGTAAACATTTCTTATGGCTTATGAGCCTGTCTGCCATCTTTGCTGATTTTTCTGTAAGAAAGGATACTGGGCTATTTTCTAAGCATTGTAATATATTGCAGCCTGGTTGGCACTGAACAGTAGGTTTCATGGAGGAAGATGTCTTCAGACTTTTTCTTTGAATAAAAACTGCCTATATATCATTACCTAACACATATAATTTGTGGAGTTAGAATAACATAACTTTGTGTTAAACTTCTCAGAGGAATATGCTTTTTAGCCTATAAGGAGGCAGTTACAAATGACCAGCAAATACTTGATTACAGGCTATTTTTCTTACTTATTTTGATGACCACATGCTTGCAACCTCCGCACCAGGTCTTTCAAATGTGAACTCAAATGTAATGGACTTCTAGCGAGCACAGACTTTGGTACAAAAAGATCCTGATCTTTGAAGTGCTTCCACAATAACATTAAAAACAACAACAACAAAATGCTCCCATGGCTATGACTGTAAATAATCATTAAAAAGTAGTTATTTTCATTACTCAGCAGAGAGTCATATGATAAACATGTACACATTTAAAAGACAGGAAATTGCTGGAGAATAATGACTGAACATCACATGATTAAACATCTATATGCATTTACGTTTGTTTTCTTTGGTCTGCTACCAGTAAGTTAGAGATAGATGTGAAATACAGAAAGATCAGAATCATTTCAAGTTGTTATCATTTAGGAAATGAGAAGCATAATTTCTCTATGTTTCTGGTGGTTGTTCCATCAATATTTATATGAAGGTCATTTTCCCCCAAGTGAGAAATAATTCAGAGACTGCCACTGATTTCATATTTCTGTATAAATAAAAGGCTTTGCACTTAAAGGCAGAGAAGAAAATACCCACATGGCAGCATTTGACAAAGGAGTATGAAAAGCCATACATATTACAAAATTCTATTTGTGGCCGTGGCAATTGAAAGTTGGTTGGAATTTTTTATGTAAATATTTTTTTGTATGTATGTGTCTGTATATACATATAAAATATGAGCCCTTCATGAACTCCTCATTATACACAAGCACTGCTGTGAGCTCAAATACAACAGTGTAGACACTGATAAACTGATGTTCTCTCGAGCCAGCCGTACTGCCATTTCTTCTGTTAAAATATAGTTTGTCAAATTAATGCCAGCTGATTTTTAATTCCATAACATTTACAACATTAATAATCATTATGGCTCTATCTATTTGTTGGATGAGACACTCAAATCCCTTCTTGTACAAGATGGTAGTCTGTTAACTGGAATTCTCTCATTTGCTCCAGTCAAACTACTTCACTGCCTAGTCCCAAGCCCACTGAAGTAATTGAAAAGAATTCTTTTAACTTCAGCAGAATTCAAAACAAGCCTTGAGCAAGTAATTATCTGTAAATTGACCCACAAAATCTGTTTAGTATTTAATGAGTATTTCATTTAAAAGCACCAGTAAGGTGCAAAATAAGGAATACTTACTGTTAACTGGCTGGATTTCACCTGAAAAAGTGCAAAATGAAGACTTGGAAATTATTGTCTGTTCTGGTTGATAACTAAGCTTAAAGATCATTTTCTTCCTTGATTTAAGCCGAAAATGTAGTAAGCCTCATCAGACAGTCCAGAAATACTCATCGACATAAATCTTTTAGTATGGTGTAATTTTCATGACAGGCTTTAACAATCTATTATGGCACTTTGACTAAGATCTTGCATGCTAGAAGAAAATGAAATATTATGTTTGAACACCTTCCATTTAGTTTTGCAAGGTTTATAAATTACTTTTCCTGTCTACAGTGAGCTCAAGTGCCAACCCAGGAAGATCCCCTTGGTTTCAGCAGTGCAATAGAGACATACTCATACAAACTGTCCCAGGACCAGCCAGGACCCTATCAGTACACATGAAGAGCCTGCTACTGCCCACTCCAAAGAAAGTCAGAAGCAAGTTGAATCAAGGGGTCCACAGGCAGAGTTGGGGTTTGCCACCCCAGCGGTGTGGGTAACTGAGCCAGTGACACCAGCTCTGCTGCCTCTTCCCAGTTTACTCTGTGTGGTCTTGGTGCCCTGTGCATCTAATGCGCCGCAGACCAGGAGGAGCCATATAGGGTCACCATCTACTTTCTGCTAGCTACAGGTTTTTGATAAAATAGGCAGTCAGTGTAGATATCCTTCTGTTGCCTTAAAATGTGGGAAATTCTGGATCAAATGAAATCCTATTATTTCATTAACTTCAGCAGTCTTAAGGCAGTGTGTGAGGTCTGAAAGGAGATGGCTTGTTGTCTATGGTTTCTGAAGTCTGAAAACTGACAGGACTTATCTTGCTTATTCACTGGAGCTGCGTTACCTTGAAGTGGGATGACTTTAGCAGTGCTGAAATGAAGAAGTCTGCAGTGTCTTTCACTTACGTGTGTGCATGCACACTCACATGAAGTCTCTTAGGATTGGACACATAGACAGAAAGATGCAGTGACCCTGAAAGTCTTTGTATCTAACTTCCAGACACACAGATCCCTGAATTTTTGGTACCAGGAGGGACTCCCAAATGAAGAGGGATTCAAAGCAGCCATTCTGCAGGGATTAGCAGAGGAGGAAAGCGACCACTGAGTCACTCTCAGTACTTCTAGCAGGAAGTGCTAGGAGTGGAAATAGTTTATAGTGTGCGACTGGACCCCCTCAGGTGAGAGACTTCCCAGATCATGGCTGAGTACGATAGACACTATGCCAATATATAAAAGTGGCTCTGGGTAGCAGCATCAGCCCTTTGGGATATATTTTGAGTGCAAATGGCTGCAAGTGACAAGCCCTAGGCACAAACACTATAGATGACTTGTGCTATCTGCATAACTACTGGACAGGTAGCGACCAGGCTGTCAGCCGTAAACTGGCATAAGCATGAAATAAGCTCTGAGAGACTATGCAGTACCAGCCCAGAGGCATTTCTGGGCAGCACTTTGAACTCCCAAGCACTTGCAAGGCTTAGGGGATGAAGTATGAGTTATGGGGACTGTGTGTCTACATGTTGGACTCCAGCCTCTGCCTATGTCCCACCTGTAGCACACATTTACCCAAATCAGTCCCTAAAACTGAAGAATGAGTCATGGTTTCAAAGAACAGGGATTTTCCATGTTTCATGCTATTCTTTCTTACTTTGTTCTCTGTTTGATAGGTATAATTGTTCTTTAGTGAAGCTGCTACAAATCACAAAAGGCAGAAAGCTGTGTCTAAGCCTGACCATTAACGAAACCAGTTCATTGATTTCTGGTGGTACACAGTGCTCCTGAATGCAATTAATTTATATGAACAGTACAATGGATTTTGTTCTATAATCTTATTCTGTTGTTTCATGAAAGGCTAATATGATAAAATAGATGAGACTAGTGCTAACTCAAGAAAGAATGCTTCCCTTCTGAGTATTTTAGGCCATCACCACAGACATGATGTAGGTTTTAATAAATGGAAGAAGCTATGGTCCATTTAAAATGATCTTCAGTTCCTGAATCTGAAATAGTTGCTCAGTTAAGAACTAGCTGCTTGTTTCTGTTGGTATATAGAAGTCAATACTTACCAAGGCTCATGTTCCAGCCAGACTGAGCTGGAAAGCTCGTTCACTTAACTGGAGCTCACATACTCAGCTGGGACAGCTCCTGGGACTCAGTTTCTCCTGCTAATGACAGCAATGTGACAGTGATGGAGGCTTAATTAAGACGTAGCATAGATACCACTTAAACAGAATATCTATTCAGATGGTGTCATCACCATAACTAATGCTTCAGCAGATGGTGAGCACCAAGCTTCATTCTACACTGCCAAATAAAGTTTTAGATCTGTCCAGAACAAGAAGATCACTAAACAAATAATGGTTTTAATTAATGCTTTTTTTTCTTTTTTCTGCTCTTCAATTTCTTTAATCCTCTTTTTTGGCATAATAAGTTTTTTCAGATTCTGCTACGACAATCTCCTGCTTAGGATATTTGGCATAATAGCAGGTTTTAGAACAATTAAGCATTGGCAAATATGACAGCAATGAAAAGCTTATGCTACTGTAGTAAAGTGAGGCACCTGAGGTCATTGTTAAAGGGCAGAACTTCTCTGTAATGGACTATGAAGGAAACATACTTGTGTGAGTCTTGTTTTTATTTTGTTCAAATTCTACACACATACATGTCGTAAGAAACTACAGCTAATACTGCTGTAAGATATTATATCCTTCCACTGCACAGAGAAGCCCTCTTGATTTGACTACTCCAGCTTGCATGCTCCTGAATCTGTAGCTTACATCCTTATCCTTACTATCAGTCTAAGAACGGGCTGCATGAAAAAAATTATGCCTGGCATGATGCTTCTTGCCACTGCAGAAAATTACTTCTACACTGTGATCCTAATTGGTCTGTAGTACTCCCTCCAACCATGCACTGACTGATGTCTTATTGAAGTGGGAGGGTTTTTTCTGCCCCTGTATCCAGGGATGCACATGCAACCCACATGCAGGCTCTGGGGATTAGATGGAGGCCTGTTTTCCAGCCACTCAGGCTGTAGCCTCCTTGCATGGAGGAGTCTTGTGGCTGGCATGGGGGTCTTCCTGCTGCAAGTCCTTCTCCAGCCTATACCAGCCCACCAGCAGACACAGGCTTCCTGTGGGAAGAAAGATACTGTACCAAAAGCAATACCTCCCTGGAAATCTGCCATGGCCTAATAAACAGGGATGAAATATTTTCCCTGTATCTATTCTGCATGGTGCTCTCTTCTGTAGCATGATCCTAGGCTAACAGAGATCTCAGAAAGATATTGCAGTGAATGCTGCTGCCTTCTACTTTCATGCAACTGTCATAAATACTATGTGAAAAGCGAATGAAAGATGCATATAATGATCAAGAATTTGTAATCCTTATCCAAATGTAGGTTGGGATCATTTGTTTTCTAATCCATCTACCTTCCTCAGAGCAAGCTAAGTCACACCAAAATCATTTGAACAATTGATTGTCTATCCTATTTTTTATAACCATAATTACTGGAGATTTTATAACATCACTCAGTAAATTTCAGTTTTGTTCCCCTAAAATGCCATTTAAATTAAATTATTATGGCTCTAATAATTCCAGCTCTTTCACCATGCAGCAACAAGTTCTCCAATAACTGATCCCAGGCTGCAAACCCATCTGGAGGGTTTTCAGTGTAGTGCGAATTATATTTGGAGAATTGGTGTAGAGAATTCTTTTCTTGAGGTATTTTGTGGCTGGGGTACTCAGTTCCCAGGTGGGTTTAAACCACGACACTTAGGAAAATTTCAGTTTTCTTCTTTCCTTAGAAATTATTGAGGAATCTTGCAGCTTAAGTGGGCAAAAGTGTGGAAAGCGAAGATAAAAGGAAATTGACTTATAATGTGCCCACCAAATATCTTCAAACAGAATTTCGGAGGTAACACTAATTGTCACTCATTCTGATAGGAAAAAAGAGTATTAATGAAGAGAAATATATGTCAAATGGAAAGAAAGAAGGTGTAAGGCTCTAAGAAAGGAACATGAAAAAAAATGAAAGAAGGGAGAACAGAGCATTGCTCCAACACGAAGTAAGAAAACAAGGGAGGCGAATCAGGTTTTTCAGAAAAGAATTAACATGGTCTCCACAACGAAGAAAAGAGGCAAGCACTTAAAGCACTTTTAAGCACTTAAAAGTTCTTAAAACAGACAGGATTAACTTTTGGTAGTTTTCAAGTTTCTCTTACTACTAATGGAATACAAAATCCTTCAGAAAACAAGAACTGAGGATGGAAAAATACTGTAAAAAATCCACCCACGTGGTTTATATATTTTTATCATTGCTAAAGAATGCAGCAGAGTTAAAGAATCACAAATGTCTCAACTCCCAGTATCATGCTCCTTCTAGAAGGCCAGAACACTACTCTTGTTTAGTCAGTAGGCATTCAACCATGAGTTTCATCATGGAAGAACTTCTTTACTGTGAGGGTGGTGAAGCACTGGAACAGATTGCCCAAAGATGTGGTAAATGCTTCATCCCTGGCAGTGTTCAAGGTCAGGTTTGACAGGGCCTTGGGCAACATGGTCTAGTGTGGGGCAACCCTGCCCATGGCAGGGGGGTTGGAACTAGATGGATCTTTTCAACCCTAATCATTTTATGATTCTACGATTCTACGATAAGATGAGATCCTAGGAAGAACATGTGAAAACAGAGTGTATCCCATAAAAATGTATTCTGTCAGGTTAGAGATTCAGTTAAATTACTATCAAATGGGAGTAAACTGGCATTGGTAATAGGGCATTGAGGTGATCTTTGCAAGCATTACATGTATCTAGTACCTCCTGTTTTTCTCAGGCTGATTATAGGACCTGCATGCGAAACACTCAAGAGTCCTTTAATTCTCAGCGGCAGACTATAATTTCAAAAATCAAATCACGAGCACCACGTATCCAATAGAAAGTGATGAAGGAAAATGTTGGCTGAATGTGCTGAAGGAAAAGTGTTTCTACTCAAAATGAACCACTTCAAGACATTTAAGAGGGTCCACATTTGGGATTAACACTGGCTACTAGTGTTTATCAATGATGAAATAACATGGCGATTTGAAAATGAAAGAGGGAGAGAAGTGTAGGCAGAGGAAAGGAAGTTTCAACACTACCCATACACAGCTCAGACACAGAAATCAGCCAGTACCTTACAGAGCAGTATGAAGAGGGTAGGCAGAGCAGATGTAAAACCAGATATGAAGAACTTTATATATTATGAAAACTTGAATGATAAAATTTTTTCTTTAGATTAATATGGCTTTGAAAAAGGGGTTATTAGGCATGGGAAATAGTTGCTGAAGCAACTCCAGTTAGCGAGATAGAAAAACTACTGGGAGAGTGTCGTGGTTTAAGGCCAGCCAGTAACTGAGAACTGCGCAGCTGCTCACTCACTCTCCTCCTTTTTCCTCCCCCCGCTCCCAGAGGGATAGGGAGAAGAGTTGAAAGAATGTAACTCTCATGGGTTGAGATAAGAGCAGTCCAGTAACTAAGGTATAACACAAAACCACTACTGCTACCACCAGTAATAATAATGATAAGGGAAATAACAAGGGAAGAGAATACAACCGCTCACCACCCACCAACGGATATCCAGCCCGACTTGAGCAGGGATCTAGCCCTTCCAGGTAACTGCCCCCAGTTTATATACTGGGCATGATGTGCCGTGGTATAGAAGACCTCTTTGGCTAGTTTGGGTCAGGTGTCCTATCTCTGCTTCCTTCCGGCTTCCCCTCCTCCCTGGCAGGGCATGAGGCTCAGAAAGTCCTTGGTCAGACTAAACATTACTAAGCCACAACTGAAGAGATGGGTGTTATGAGTGCTGTTCCCAGGCCGAAAGTCAAAAACACAGCGCTGCACCAGCTACTAAGAAGGAGAAAAATGGCTGCTACTGCTGAACCCAGGACAAGGTGCCATGGTTACCATGTCAATCAGGCACAGATAATCAAGTCCATAATAAGGGATCTCAGGTATGCTTGGTATCTGGCTGGAAAATTAAAGTTTTAGAACTTAATGCCACCAGGGCGATTGAGGAAAACAGCTGCAATGTAGGACCTGGTAATTTTCTTCTTTTTTTTTTTTTTTTTTGAAGGCTCAAGTGGAACACATAAGGCAATGTCAGTTGTTTTAAAAACGTTGGTGCATTTGATTGTCTCTCACGTACACATGTTTTTATTATCC
>JANHGB010014282.1:10473-25829 GCA_026283785.1 Coracopsis vasa | reverse complement strand
ACTGTTGGAACAAGTCCAGAGGAGGGCCACGAGGATGATCAGGGGACTGAAGCACCTCCCGTATGAAGATAGGCTGACAAAGTTGGGGCTGTTCAGCATGGAGAAGAGAAGGCTGCATGGAGACCTCATAGCAGCCTTCCAGTATCTGATTTTAGGGGGCCTATAAGGATGCTGGGGATAGAATCTTCATTAGGGACTGTAGTGACAGGACAAGGGGTGAAGGGTTCAAACTTAAATAGGGTTTAAGTTTAGATTAGGTAGAAGGAAGAAGTTCTTTACTGTGAGGGTGGTGAAGCACTGGAATGGGCTGTCCAAGGAAGTTGTGAATGCTCCATCCCTGGAGGTGTTCAAGGCCAGGTTGGACTGAGCCTTGGGTGACGTGGTTTAGTGTGAGGTGTCCCTGCTCATGGCAGGGGGTTGGAACTAGATGATCTTAAGGTCCTTTCCAACCCTAACTATTCTATGATTCTATGATTCTATAATTGGCCAGAATGGTGCTTGTAGGCTGGCTTGTCTGGAGGGTGGTCATCTCACCCCACTTTGTCCTTGTAAGGGCACTGGCATGTCCTCTAAGAACAGCTTGAGCTCTTATATGCTGTTGTCCTTTTGAAGATGCTCACTGCTTAGGTCAACATACAAGGGGTTTAATGACACTTATGCTAGTTTTGCACATTCTGATTGGTCCTGGCTTATCCTAAAACTTAGGGTAAGTTAAGTTCTGCCTGTCTGGGGAGTTGTTAATTTTCACAAGTAACAACAAGGTCTGGCTGTCAATATTTTTCTATGAAGGCAAACGAGCGTGACCCTGGCAGTGGGTACCAGTTCACTGCTTTGTGCTAGACTGGACTTGTACTGGGGGCTTATGAAAGCAGGGCAAGTGAGAAGCATCCTCAGTATTTGTAGCAGCACCTCAAACACGTATGAGCAAGTCAACTGCCCCTCCCTACCTCTTTTTTTTTCTGCAGCTGTGAGAATTCTTAGCCCTCAGGCTTAAATAGTTTTGTGCTGTAGGAAGTATAACAGAGTTGCATCCTTGCAGTACTTTTGGGGAGGAAAAAGGTTTGTATTGTCATTCAAGTGTGCTCCACAAAATAGCAGAAGCTGTTATGAGTTTCATGCTTAAGACAGTGCCAAATTATGAAACTTATCATTTCCAATAATAATTTAACATTTTTCTTGTATCAAGAAGCTTGCTTCTGCTCTGTTGCCTATCTGTAGTGTATTGTGGGAATATTCAATTTTATTTTTAACCTCTCAGAAATCTCTTATAAGGTCATTTTCCCATCCTCCATCTACCAAGCAACAATTATTAAATAAGTAACTTGACAGGAGCACATACTTATGGAATTAAGTCATTTCTATCTTGCTTTAAGTCAACTAACATGATAATTGAATGTCAACTTATTGTCATTCAGGCAGTAAAGGCCTATTCTGATTCAGCAGCAGATTTGTTTCCTTACACAATATTTTATTTTCTATATTGTTCCTATTGTGGAAATTGAATGTTGGCAGAAAAAAACGTAATTTCTATATATGCAGGGTGGGTCAGTTTAATTTATTCTTGTTCTCATCAGCATGCTGTAGAAACCCCAAAACAAGAAGATTACATTCATTTGTCTACAAATGGAAGCTGCTGGCATTATTTTCCCACTGTGCTCCACAAATGCAAATTTACACAGCATAATACACAAGTCCTGATTTAATTACATTTCCAAGGTGTACCCAGTAAGGTAGCTACAAGTTCCCTTACACTGTTCAGGAAAGCATACAGCAACATAGAAGACACTTTCCAAAAGAAGTATGAAACTCTCCTTTGTGGCTATATGTAAGATATCAGTTGAATTAGGCCACCAAGGAAAATTAATTCCCTGGGCTTTCCCATTTCCCACAGCCTGGTACTGGCACCCTTTGCTCAGATTCCCTGGGCTGACCACATATGTGGCTACCAGTGCTGTAGCAGCCTACATCAAAGGCTGAAATCTTTTCTATTAATAGTGGTACACATCCTTAAACTGACTGCCCCAAAGTTTCATTTGGAGATAGGTTATGGGTTACACGGTTAGACACAAGCACTCACAAATACTAGATTTACCGAATTAAAACCACAGTAAAATATCTGCACTTCTGTTTTACGATGCCTAGTTCTGGTCACGTTTTGCTTTATGTAGTTTAACTGTTGCTTAGTTCTTGTCTTCCTGGATCATAAATTCTTTCAGGCAGGCTTTGTGTCTCCTGTGCTCTTCTGCATGTTCAGTAATATGAAGCTCATCATTGATATATATATTACTTAAATATACCTGTAATGCCTTAAGCCAAGTTTTTGTTCTGGTTAGTCATCTTTTCCCAATGAACTTCCTCTCAACTTGCTTGTGAAGGATTACCAACACAGCACACTATGCAGCAGGACTCCTACCCGTCCCATGTGGCTTGCACCCTTCTGCCAGTCATCATCACAAGGCCTAAACAGGCACTGTAAACATCCTCAGTTTTGAATATCAATGCTAATGGAAGAAGGTACCAGTTCCCTTTGATACTAGAGTCTTGGAGACAGTGAGCTAAACTGCTCTTAGGAGAAAAAGAGACTTTCAGAATTCGTGCCTCATTGTAGTCTGACAAAGCTTTGTGTCTCCTAGCTGACAAAGCACATTACAAAGAGCCATGCTACTTCCCTGGCTTTGCCTAAATAACTGGTGCAAGGATGAAAAAGGGGAAGTTTTCAGTTTATCTTGTGACTGTCTCCTTAGAGCTGACACTTGCAAGCAAGTTATATTTGTCTTTTGCAAATGATGTAAAGGTGCCCACATTTGTTTTGATGGAAGTGTTCCATAACCACCCCCCGAAACAGTAGATGCAAAAACAGCAAATCAAAAAGCAACATGACCGATTTTTGCCTTTTGGTCTCCACAGTGTTATTACCCTTGGGAGTGTCATTTTCACAGGCTACAGTTACAGGAATGGCATCTGATAAAATACAGTAGGCTGCAACCCAGAATTAAATTTCACATTCAGATTGTCATTCCTGGCCCTACATACCTAGGCTCATAGAGAAAACTTGTATTTTTTTCCAAGTGGGAGACATATCTCTAGTTTTAATCTTCTGATTTTGCAGCAGAGGCACCTAGAGCTGCACACGCTCACTAAAATATGGACAAAGATATTCCCACAGCAGCCAGAAAAAAAACTCCTCAGAATTGCTTAATGGATACTGAAATATGTTACCATTTGATTTTTAATCTAGGTACACACAGTAACGGAAAGAGGCCCAGGGCTAGCTATATGGCTCAGCAGTCTCTTTGACTGTAGAGCATGAGAAAGACACTGATGACATATTACAGGCTTAGGGGAAAGATTTCAGTCTTTCTGGCATGCAGGGGAAAGATCACAGGCCAAATTCAGCTCTAGCACAAACAGTGAGACTCAACAGAGATCACTGGAAATTGCAGCCATTTGCGCCAGGCCTAAATTTGACCTTACAGGCTTGATCCTTGCAGCTTACAGGAGCAGGACTGTACATTGTATCAGAAGCACGTTGGATGAAAGTTGGGTACAAAACAAACGACATTAAACATAAGATTTATGTGGTGACTCTTTGTACTTGCTGGTAGTCTTATTTTTTAAAAAATAAGGATGTGAGCCTGAATGGAGCATAACAGTTGGGCCTAAATCCAGTTTTGTATGCAAATGATTTAAAGACAGGTTTCCCATTGAGCTCAAATGTATGGACAAAGGGTGGGAAAGAAGAATGAGTAGAAAATTAAGACTATTATTTATGCATGTTGCTATGGCAGTACTTGGAATCCAGGGCTCTTTTGGCCCAGCTCCTTCCAAGTACAACAAGGTGAAGTGCAGATAAAGTCAACATTCAACTTGGCAGCCATGTGCAGTATTTACCTAGATGCTGTGACTGCTGTATGTAGTGAACAGATATTAGAAATTCATCTTGAGCAGGGGGTGTCTGATGTTCCTCATGATTTCAGTGCTCCTGGGAGGCTGCAGGAAGACCCAGGTGGCCTGATCAGGAGGCCAGTAGAATATAGCCTGTATTATCCTATACAGAGTAAGATGCAGTAGCTCCTGTGGTCACCTACATTACTTTATATTTTTGTGGCAGACAGGAAGGTTTCCCCCCTGACCGTGGTCCTGCCCAGCTCATTTCTGGGTGGGAGAGGGAGGTGCCAGATTCCAAAAGTCCTGCAGCAAAAATACATTGCACTCAGGGGGTCTGACACTGCCCCCTTCTCAAGTCAGTGGAAGTTAAGGGGTTCAAGGTCTGGTCCTCTGGAGTGAGTGCAATATCCTTGCCCTGAGACTACCCAGGACACATAGAATCACAGAATGGTTAGGGCTGGGAAGGACCTCAAGGTCATCTGGTTCCAACCCCTCTGTCCCTTTGTTGCCCTCCTCTGGACTTGCTCCAACGCTTCCATGTCCTTATGTTGAGGACACCAGAACTGCACACAGTACTCCAAGTGGGGTCTCACAAGAGAAGAGGGGCAAAGCCCAGCTGCTGGCAGAGGAAGACACCAGGGTGAGCATCAGTTGTTTTAAACTGTTGATGCACTCATCTGGAGCTTCAAAGGGTAGAGATGCAATTTCAATATGGCAATTTGTCCAGAAAAGCATTTGATCTCCCAAACAAGCCTAAGGTGCATCAGTGGTAAAAGAGATTCTGCTGGTGCAGAGATGGGAGGGGAGGTGTAAGGTCTGTTGTGCCTATTCCCAAATCCATTTTGTTTGTAATTCACTTCAGCAGTGTGCACACACAGATGTGCCTTAGCTTCCTATTCTCATTTAAAAAAAATAAAACAAAGCTAAATTTAAACCTTACGTGGCTGTTTACCTACTAAACTGAAGGTACATTCTCATCCTCTTACAAATGTGTTAAAGTTACTCCTTAGAGATTGCTTCATTAACATGGACATAATAATTAAAAATATAATGTCCTTTTTGAAGGAGGGACAATAAAGAGATAGACAAACAACTGTGTGAGTATATGAGCATGCATAAGAGTGAAAAAAATGTAAATTTATGTTTTCAAAATGCTACTGAAAAAAACCTTGACCTTATGGTCTGTGTATCCTCTGGAGCTATCCTGAACCTGGGGAGGAATAACCCCAGGCACTGGTACAGGCTGGGGGCTGACCTGTTGCAAAGTAGTACTGCAGAGAGGAACCTGGAGGTCCTGGTGGACACCAAGTTGTCCATGAGCCAGCAATGTGCCCTTGTGGCAAAGAAGGCCAACTGTGTACTGGGCTTCATTAGGAAGAGCACTACCAGCAGGTTGAGGGAGGTGATCCTCCCTCTCTACTCAGCCCTGGTGAGGCTGACGGAGCTGGGCCTGTTCAGCTCAAAGAAAAGACTCAGTTTAAGTATCTGAAGGGAGGGTGTCAAGAGGATGGGTCCAGACTCTTCTTGGTGGTGCCACGCGATTGGACCAGAGGCAACAGATAAAACTAAAACAAAGGAAGTTCCACCTGAACATGAGGAAGAAATTCTTTACTGTGAGGGTGATGAGCACTGGAATAGGTTGCCCAGAGAAGTTTTGTTTCCTTGGAGATATTCAAGAGTCATCTGGACTCAGTCCTGAGAAGTGTGCTCTAAGTCACCCTGCCTGAGAAGGGAAGTTGGACTAGATGACCCCCATTGGTCCCTTCTAACCTCAAACAGTCTGTGATTCTGTGATTTCAGCAGCCACAATGCAGTGCCCTGATCTGTCTGATGTTCTGACATCAGGCACAACACATGCATGGCCACACAATAGCAACACGATGGCTCTTCTGTCCTTGAGAAGAGCTAATTTGTCATGGAAAATGACAGGACAGCAACACAGCATAGCACCCAAGAAGGGAGAAGGGGCTAGGTTAGGTGTCCCCATTGGACAGGCAGGGCCAAGGCCTCATGAAACACTGATCTGGGATCCATTTCCATCTGACTTTTGACATCTCAGGTCATGAGAGAAGCTTTGGAGACACAAAGTGTTGGCCAACATTACTTGTAAACCCCCTCTTGATCTACCTGATACATCCCAGCACTGGATAATGTGCTGCTCCCTTCTAAAACTTTCCTGTGATTGAAAGAGAAACTTACAAAACATACTTTGTTATTTTTCATATCCAAATCAGTTTGGGTTATTTTTAGTGACCAAAATAGAAACCCACAAGAGCTTGTGGGTTATAGCAAAAATGGTAAGAGCATCACAAATGTTGACACTAATGCACGTAGACTTCAATTTACTTAAGTATTGGTAACATACAATCCAAGTTCCATCAGATGTTAAAGAATAAACTTCAGCTTTTATCTAGCGGGTCTTTGAGCACCAATGAGGAGTAAATGATTTGATTTTGTGAGCTCCGAGGATTTGTCAGCTGCCTCATAAGTATCATTCTGGCTCTTCATATTCCTGCTGCTTCTAATTTAGCAGGACAGGCTCATAATTGAAGCAAATTAACTATTTACACTTGCCACTTCTACCAGGGGAAGAGGACACATCAGCAGGAAAGAATGAGTGGGAAATTAAATTCTTCCCACTTGTGTCAGATCTGCCCTTATATAAACACATTAACAGTAATTTCATGAGGCGTCAAACATAGGAATAAATACTGAGGGATAAAATAATGAGGTGTTGTTATTGAGCTGAACTGTTGCAGCTAATATTACTGTGTATGAATTATGCAGCCTGAAAGAAGGCATATGTTACAGCACTCAGTCGTTTCACCTGCTTCTTCTGATTGTCAAGTTTTGGTTCCCCTAGGTGACTCCATCCTTCTTCCAGCTGTAAGGCCAGTACAACATTTAAGTAAACACACAGAAACACATACACACTCATATACATGTATGCACACTAAGCTGCTCATATGAGGCCAAATTCGTTCATGCTAGAATTCCAGTTAAGTCACTGAAGTTACACTAGAGATTAATTTTGTTGAATGTTGAGTAGACATTCAATTCCTTTTTTAGAATAATAGCACATTTATTAAGGTCTTTGGCTGAAGTTTTAAAGTTACACTAATGTAAACAAGAACATTTTGTTTGTAATTTGCCACATCTATTACAGCTTTACTAGGACTCCAATTAGAAACTTAAGGTTCATTTAGTACACACACATCTGGTACTGATTTAAAATTACTTTCCTTTTTCATCTAAGGACAGAAAATGATCTAAGTAGCCTTTTTACCCAATTTGAACCAGTGTTCTGTCTGAAAACCACAGACTTGACCATTTAGCATGCTGAACCCTCTTTCCTGGGGGCTATTTTTCTCCCCTTTCCAGTAAAAATGTGTGCAAAGGGCAAAGATGTACATAAATAAGCTATAAAACTGGGATGCACAGAAGTATAGTACTGACTAAGGAGAAAGCAGTGTTTATGATTGTGAGAGAGGAACTAGAAAAGCCATTGAAAATATCTCTGTGCTCCAGCTACCAGACTGAGGAGAATCTAATTCAGCATACTACTGCTATAGCTGCTTTCCATTCACAGGTTTCCTAATCTGAACAGTTTTATCATGTGTAATTATTGTACCCAATTCAGAATTTGGGAAGAAACTATGACAACTAAAGTCCCTTTAATCTGTAGATGCCTCTGTGTAGATAGGCTTGGACAAACAAACACAGGCACACACCAGCATTGTTTGCAAATGGCCCTTGTACACTCAGAAATAAATGGGAACAGTTATAGCATATGACCCAAAAATGCAAATGTCTTCATTTGGTAAAATGAGAGTGGAAGTACTCGTATCTGCTTTAATCTAATGAATTGCAATATTCTCACGCCAAGAGAATCAGTCTCATTTATTTTAACTATCCCCTAACTTCAGCAAGGCACCCACCATTATCTAGTTCATAATAACATTTCTTTTACTGTCATTCAAATCCTATTTTCTCAAACAACATTTTCCTAGTTTCTTCACAGTTTGAAAAACATATGTGGTTCTTGCACAAACACTTTCAAGCTACAGTCTAATATGTCATGTTATCAAAACTTTGTTACAAAGGCTTGGCCATATATATATTGCCCTTAGGTTGCTACTGTACCGAGTTTCAATACCTTTATATATATTCTGTGGTCAATCTTCAGGAATAAACAAGAAGAATTCTATGCATTTCAGAAAAAAACTGGCTCAGGTTGTAGGAACAAAGATTTCATTTTTTGGCATGAAAATATGAAGTTATTCTTCTTTCTCAATAGCAGCATTATGTTCTACTTTCTGATTCATTTGTATTTACTATTTAAATAGCAAAAGGAGTTCCAATTCAGCAAACATAATTTGGAAACATAATTCTCTTTAGATTCCAGAATAAGTATTTGCTCCCAAAACATAAAAGCCAGAAGCTTTATGATAATTGAATCCTTCTCAGCAAGTATAATTCATCAATAAAGTATTCCTCTAATGATGTTATTGTTTCTTTATTTAACTATTTTTGAATTTCTGAAGCTTCTTCAATGCCCAATTCCAAATGCTACAGTAATCATTTGTATTTTTAGAGTCCAATTTTCCTTCCAGAGACATAGGTTTCATCACAGTTACTAATGCTCTGGATCTGAAAAATTAGGCCTTTCAAATACAGACTATCTAGTCAGTTAAGATGTCTTGTAATCATTACTTTGTACTATTAGACCCTGAATGGAATAAAGAATTGGTTTAAATTTATTCTAGAAAATAAGATTGCCTTTTTTTTTTTTTTTTTTTTTTTTTTTAATAGGGACTACCTTTTATGCTTTTTGTACAGTGCTAGATTAGAAAAGGCCTGGGCCTGGAGTTTTAACAATGTGCTTAATAGATGATAACGAATAGGCAAAATGAGTCAAAGAGCAACAAAGATATGCTAACCCAAATTCCTGGAATAATTGGCTTAAAAATCTAGTTGCAGCCATTTTTTCAAGCATATGTCATGAGGATTCCATAACATCATTTTCCTGTGTTCTAACTTAAATTAAGAACAACAGAGATAGTTATGGAAAATAAATTTTGTTCTGTTGTTCTACTGTAGGACTTATTCAATTATTGCTTTCAACCATGAATAGGAAATCCAAGTTAAAGCTGGAAATTAAGAGGTTTATGAACTTTTCTTAAGCAGAATTCTGTGGAAAGACTTCAATTTTCTGCTGGTACTATTAACATGACAAGCTCAAAGGAAATGTGTGTTTTATAGTCATTTAGGTTTATCTCCATCTTCAACTGTTATTCATGAAATCAAGTTTTCAATGTTGCAAGTGGAGTAAATATTATGGAAGGAAAAACTGCACCACTGTAACAGCCACAAATTAAGGGTCATTAAGGGAAATGGTGGAGAAAACCAAGCACAAGATCTGCTAAATAAATAAGTTTTGCTTGGCGTCATCACTAGAGAGCTGTAAGATTAAGTATAGAGACAGGCTCTTGAGCAGTCCAGGTCTTTGCCTTTCACCATTTCAGGAAAATCTCACAGGCAAGCAAGGTGTCTAAGATGCAGATCCAACTACTTGAAGCACTCCTGAGGTGTGTGTTTGCATGTCCAGATTTCAACATGGGGAGTGATTCAGTGATTCTAGGCAAGAATCTTTCTTTGCCTATAGGAAAAGAAAGGGATAGGATTAAGCCAGATACCACAATCTACAGTTTCTCTCTTGGCTTTGGTCAGATGTCCTGGCCAAACACAGGAGGGGCAGAAGGCTTCTTGCACGTTTGGGCAGTCTGCTGAGCAGATTCTGGTGTGACTCAGCACTGTCTCTCCTGCCGGCTGGCAGGCACATGGGACAAGGAGGAATGGCATCCAAACCTCTTGCTTGTGAACTTAACCGGAAGTATAGTTTGTATTTTTTTCGGAGACTTTTTGTGACATCATCATGGTCCCAAAAAATAATGTTTGGCTATGACAGAACTGCTGTCATAGGTCTGGGAAGGACTGGGAAGGTCTAAACAGTCTGTCAGATCAAGGACGTAATCTTGGCCTTTGCTGGACATATTATAAAGGGAGAAGAGACAATAGAAAATAACTTTAATGTGCCAGGTGAAGTGACTTCTCTGGTCCCTGCATTCAGAAAGTAACCCTTCCTCCAGCTAAATCTTCCAAACACTGACCTTATTCAATGGTGGATACTAGCTACAATAAGCTTTTTTTATTCCAGTTAGTCAGCAAGTGCCAAATCTTGATTCTTATTACACTGTTATTTTTAATAGGGATCTAGATGTACCTCCAACATCTAGTTATTGGCAAACGAAACATTTTTTTTTTCAAGTCCAAATGATTTTACTTACCAAAAAATCATAACAAAATTTTCCATTGAATTCTTGTCCTTATTAACTATAATTCTGCAATAATAATATGCTCAGTGTGAATGAAAGAGATGCAGTTTTGTCCCAGTAGTTTTCCTCTCTCTGTGCTGACATCAACCCCCACCCAGGTCTCCTGAGCCAACAGAACTCTCACTCAGCACATTCTTCCCCTCCATATCTGTTTCTTTCTTTAAGTTTCCATTTCTTTATTTACCCAATCCATTCTGCTGCCAGTTAGTAAAAATGCAACCAGTAAAACCAGAAAAGCAATGGTATGCTACAGAGAGGATGAATGGAGTTTGCCAACTGTTATCACATGAGTTTTACATTAGGCCAGTTTTATGTAGCATCTGACTGGCTTGGAAGGATTTCTGCAAAGGTTGAGATCCAGCTCTGCTGACCTCATTGCAGAACCAAGGCCTTTCCATAAAAGATGGAAGTAACTATGGGATGCGATTTCCATAGCCCACATGTATGCTGGATGGTACCCCAGAACACTGCTGATTTACCAGGGTCCGCCCTAGGTCTCTTTGGGTCAACACATCTCTAATTCCTTTCATAAAAGCTACATGGGTCAGGAGAAGATGTGAGACCAGCTCCCCTTCTGGCATTATGGGGCAGTAAAGCATCTACAACTGGGAGCTCCCAGTTGTCAGGTCCCACTGCAGAGATACAAATCCTGGCAGCAAGGTTCTCTTACACCACACTATCACAGACAACACAATACTGTCACAAAACCTTAGGTCCACCAATTTTGGCATTAAGCAATTCTAAATATAATCCTAAAGCTTGTGTTACACCCCAAAACTAAAAAAAAACACCAAACAACCCCGAAACCCTCTTTAGTAATTTCATACAGAAGAAATGGAATTATACTGTCCTTATCTCAGGCTCTTTAAATCATTTTCCTGCAAGGGCACATATTGAAGTCTGATCCTGGCAAACAAAAGAATCTACCTACAGTGCTTAGATGACCCTGATAACACTTTCCTGAAACAAAGCCTCTGAGCTACAGCACATTTTGTACCTGTTTTTGTTCTTCTCCTAAGCCGTCCCACATTGAAGCTACAATTTTAGAGACTTCACCAAAAGTAGCATTGGGGTTTTGGCCCTTGATGGCTGCTTGAGTGTCTCGAAAGAATAATGCATAGGCAGACACAGGCTTTTGTGGCTCATTTGGGTCCTTCTTCTTCTTCTTTTTGGGAGTTTTGGGTTTCTTTCCCATATCTGAAGCAGGTCTTTTCTCTCCACCATTGACCTGGAACATAAAATTAGAAAAGTACTATTTAAAAAGCCAATTTAATTCAGCCCATCTAGTGATCTATCGTTAGATCTTCTGTGATAAAAAGATTTTCCATTTTGCATGCAAAAATGGAATTTTAGTTGCCATCTTTGACAATCCAATTGTTGACACAGTACACTTTTGTCACATGTATAAAACGCCTTGTAAGTATTTCAGATTATGTATTTTTTCCCCTCAATGTGCTTTATATTTAGCTTTCATATAATTGCTATAATCCCATTTATGGTTCATGTGGCCATCTTTTCACCTTTTCTAAGTTTTATTGCTAATGGCTATAACATGCATCTAATGAGTGAAATTAAATTAGTTTCATGATAGCCTGACCAACAGTTCAACCACATGAACCACCGACATACAGGAAGAACACTGTCATTTCTACCTTTTTTTTTTATCCTTACCGTTTCCCAGAACTATCCCAGGCTACTGTTCAAATTAATTTTATTGTAACTAATGGTACAACTTCCAGGGAATTTGAAGAGAATCTTGATTGTGAAGAAAACATTTGAAGTTACTGACATCCCCCTACATGCCTTCTAATTAAAATCTGAAGAAACAAAGCTTTACCAGTACAGACAGTTGAGATCCCTTTGGAGGACCAGTTCTGATCCACCTAGATTTAGCCGCATAGTTTTTTCCTCTGCTCATGTGAAAACAAAAGAGTGAAAGAGGAATGGTATATGAAGAAAAGAGTATGTGCACTATTTGTGTACCACCTGAAAAAAACCCTGCACATGAGCATTTTTGCAACTATTAAATGCAACTACACATTGCTATTGAATAGCTCAGAGACCCTAATCACCAAAGCACCTACGTGACTTAGAAGCATATAAAGGGACACAGTCCTGATTCTTCAACAGATTGGTACTCCATGGCGAAGCACCTCCTCTTGGTATGATCTCTTAATTCATTATACCGGTAGCAGTGATTGTGATCGTACCAGAGGGTTCAAAGGTTTTTTTCCCTCGTTGGCATGGCCAGAGTCCTGCCCATCATAAGCATTTTGAAGTATGAGAAGATCAAGAGCACAAAAGGTTAGACACTAGGCTAAGGCACAGCTTTTATCACATCCTTCTATTATTATTTTTTAATAATGCATATCAAGTGACACAGGAGAATACAGGTGTTCAAATCACTGCAACTGCATGAGGAAAATGGCTAGAAATTCTCATTTTGAGCAAAAAACTTGTTTATTTTTCTATGTACATTCCTGTGTGGTATCCAACAGGGCCAGGAGATGACAGTGAACAGCCTGGATCTCTGTGGCTTACTAAGCACAGCAACAAAGTGATGACCATGATTTGAGAATGAAGTTGCTTGTTTCCTGAGTATTATGTTACAATAGATGCATATTTAATACAAGGTTAATGGACAGGGAGCCTATTGGCAGCATTTGGAAAATATGGAAAAATAAAAGCAGTGTGCTACTCGTTACTAAATTATCCAACTTTAAGTCTCTTGCTATTATTTCATTCTATGGGGTACATAAAACTACCATAGAAATGATAATTAACTAAGGCTCCCTCATTAATTAATTAGCTAATTTGCCAATATCAGTCCAAAGTCTTCATACAATTGTATGCAAACTCCATGAGCAAGGAGGCTTGACAATAATTTGGGCTAGAGTTAAACTTTTACCTCCATTATTTGCTAAAGTTCTCCTCTTTTAAGAGTATTTTTTGATTAATGAGATTTAAAAGTTTTCTGTGTATTAAAACATTACATTACTTTACCCTTAAGCTAGGTGATATGCTGCAGAAACTTGTGTAAGACATCTTCTGGTAAGCTGTTCTGAAAACAGCTCTAAAATCTTATTCTCCAACCTGAATGATCAAGAGACTTCAAAACCTCACTGTTAAAAGAGAGTACTCACAAGGGAAATTCTGTTTGTCTTATAAGAAAATAACAAAATAAAAAGAATACCAGAATTCCAGTACTAATAACCTTACAAATGGCTGAGATGATGGCCTACCTTATGCTCCCATCAGTCTATCAGCTTCATAGACTCCACTTCTAACCACCAAAGCAGAGACAGATGGGAAGTAAAATAAAAAACATATATATTCTGCTAGGCATAGACTTGTGCCTCAAAATCCCTGGAGGTGTAGTTAGCTCATGGTAATCCACCTACTGTCATGGCTTATTGCTTAATTATGGTGATGTATTTAACTTATTTATCACAAGAAAGCAATAATCTTTCACTTTAAAAAAGTGTACATTAACCATGTTGCACACATAATAGATCACAAAAATATCTAGTGTAGGATTTAAAACTATCAAGTAAGGCACATCGTTGATATCTAAATGTCCCTTGAGAAGCTGGAAAATGTCTATAAGCATATTTAAAATAAACTGCAATAGTACCAAAGCCTTTAATGGAGCTAGGAGAGCTGTTTTATGCACACTATCTTGCAGTAATCGCTGTAGTTTAAAATAGATTTTAATCAAGCACCATCTGCATAATAGGCTGAACAGACAACATAGAATTCTACTTATAACTGTTATCATATAAAGTAAATATTGTAAAACCTCTTCCACACAAAAAGAATATGCTGCAGCAGTTCTTCAGTAATTGTGTTTCTGTTAGTTAATTTTTGCTGCTTGCAGTCCTTTCACCATCTTCCCTCTAAAATGCATTATTTGAAATTCTCTCAGAAGTGATATTCAAATGAGCATGGAAGAAAACCCTGTTCTCCATCTATGAAGAAATACATATTTGCAAACCAGTAATGCTTTCAGCAGCTCACAATTATGGTTGGCAATAACTGAAAGCATGTTTAATGATCCAACAGTATGAATTATGGCAAGAATTACATAAATGTAATATTCCAATATTGAGGTGGTCAGAATAAAACAAGTAGTAAGTGGCCACTTGGTTTACAATGTTTTTATAGTTACTTAGAATTATTGATTTTTAAGTTCTCCTTTTTTTCTTGTTCTAACCATAGTCCCACATATTAGATTTAGGAGAATTAAGGAGACTTGGAGATGTACACTTGCAGACACAATATCCTTGGTCTGAGACTACGTTTTATATTTAATCATAGAATCACAGAATCATAGAATCGTTAGGATTGGAAAGGACCTTAAGATCATCTAGTTCCAACCCCCCCTGCCATGGGCAGGGATGCCTCACACTAGACCCTGTACCCTAAGGCCCTGTTCAGCCTGGTCTTGAACACTGCCAGGGATGGAGCATTCTCAGCTTCTCTGGGCAACCTGTTCCAGTGCTTCACCACCCTCACAGTAAAGAACGTTTTCCTTATATCTAACCTGAACTTCCCCTGTTTAAACCCATTCTCCCTTGTCTCATCTCTACAGTTCTTGATGAAGAGTCCCTCTAAATCATTCTTGTAGGCCCCCTTCAAATACTACAAGGCTGTTATGAAGTCTCTATGCAGCCTTCTCTTCTCCAGGATAAACAGACCATATTTTCACAGCCAGAGGTGCTCCAGCCCCCTTATCAATCTCGTGGCCCTCTTCAGGACTTGTTCCAACAGCTCCATGTCCTTTTTATGTTGAGGACACCAGAACTGCACACAATAGTCCAAGTGAGGTCATATGAGAGCAGAGTAGAGGGGCAGGATCCCCTCCTTCGACCTGCTGGTCACGCTCCTTTTGATGCAGCCCAGGATACGCTTGGCTTTCTGGGCTGCCAGCGCACATTGAAGCCGGCTCATGTTCATCTTCTCACCAACCAACACCCCCAAGTCCTTCTCCACACGCCTGCTCTGAATCTCTTCTCTGCCCAACCTGTAGCTGTGCCTGGGATTGCTCCGACCCAGGTGTAGGACCTTGCACTT